>JAOBRB020705833.1:0-27124 GCA_027575285.2 Zoanthus pulchellus | reverse complement strand
ACATAGTAGAGAAAATATTATTTATGTAATATAGAAGCTTATAAAAAGTTATATTCTTGAATAACGACTATGAACACCTATATAATATATAGGGATAGGAGAATAAGATAACACTGAACAAATTGGGGATAGGGGTTGATGATGAGACAGGGATATCATGTAGAGATGGGAGAAAAGATAGAAGTGAAGCCATTGGGATAATTATTGCTATATGGACATAGATAGGACATGTGGATGAGATAACTATATAATAGATTGTTATGGGGTACAGTAACTCCAGCATTTGAAATTGGGGAAATGATCAGATGAGAAGGATGTTACAATGACAAGAAGAGCATGTATATTTCTTTAATGGTAGAATAGGTAACAATGGAATGAGTTATTGGGATAAGGTTTGTTGTGGGGAAAGGGATAGCATTTGGATATTTGAGAATAGAATTGAACGTGATGAGAACAAAGGATTATATGGTGACAGGTATAGCACATGGATTAATGAGAGAATAGACAACAACGAACTTATTTGGGATAAGGTTTATTGTGGGGAAAGGGATAGCATTTTGGTATAGGAGAACAGAAATGATTGTAATGAGAACAATGGATGATTTAGTGACATAGATAGCATGTGAAGATGGGTATATAGATGACAGAGAACACATCATGCAGGAAATAATATTTTAAAATCAATAGAGGTCAGGCATGCTATAATGATTTGTTGTAAACTTCTAAGCTTTTGCTGATCTATGGCATCATCAGGGAATGAAGGTGAAATCATTTTAGTGGAAAATACATTGAATGAGGGGTTTGGGCTATACGATGGAGTTACATGAAACATGATGCAGGGATAAAGGGTAATAAGGGGATGGGGTGAAGCAGGCATTAGAGCGTTGATTGTGAGCTAAGCTCTCATACAGCAGCAACTTCAATAAAGTTTTAACACTAGGTAGATTTGTTAGCATAAGGTACTAAAGTTGAATATAACTTTTCCCTAAATTTATCGGAGCCCCTTGTATACTATTTGCTGTGTTTATTCATGCCCCTGGGAGAGGAACCCCCAACCCTCCCCCCATGATCATACAGTGATAGATGCAAAACTTCACCTATAAGTTATCTCTTGTAAACTCTTATAATAATTTATTAAATAAATTTACAGCATACATCAGTTGAATACTAAGTGTAAACAAATTTGTTTATGTCTGAAAACCAAGATAAACTATTACTTATTATAAATATAATACAGTATTACTATAAGTGTATTATAATATTATTATATCTTAGCTTTAAACACAGTATTATAACTGCTGGGAGCTCAGTAAGTAGTCTATTATTCAGAACACAGTGTAATCTTCAAGTCCATACTCCATACATAGTTAATTAAGGGTGTCACTAGCATTTTGGTACACATGATCAATACATGTGACAGCAGCTCAAATATTAAACTATGATAAAGTGTAATATGCTAGTGTATATTTCACAGGATAATGAACCTCCCAAGGGGGGTACTTTGGGGTAAAAAGGAAAGGGATACTTGTTGAGAAATATGAAAAACAATACCAAAGTGTAAAAATTTTTGACCCAAAAAATACTGTTTCAATAAAATAACTTCATTTTTTCTCTGAAAACCCCTAAAAAATAGCAAATTGCCAATTTTGACCCCTAAAAATACGACAAGCATCGCTATCATATCAATATAAAGAGTAGTCCTGGGTGAAAACCACTCTTAGTGTGTTCATTCTAACACTAATTTAAACCATTCATCCTTTACTACAGAACAGTACATTAATACATTAATGCTGAAAACAGAATACAGTATATCTTCACTACAATAAAATAGTGTAGTTGCAGCGCTCACTTTCTGTAAGGAATAATTAGTTATGTTATTAATATAATTATTATTGGATAAATTATATTAGGTATGTTTTTTTCTTGAACCTTAAATAAAATTTAAACTTCAAGAAAAAACATACCTATTTTATCCATTTTATAAATCTTGGTGATAATGACTCATAATTATTATATTTTATGGTTGAAAAAGTTAAGAGTTAAAGACTGACCCTTTTGCAATGGTAGAATCTTTAAACCATTTAAAATATTCTAAATCTAATATTTAATTCTATGTTATTAAACATTCATTTAAGAATAAATTTATATGTGAGCTATTTTTGGACTGCTCGTTCATCGCTCATTTACCCTCTGTGTGGAAATTGATGCCATTCATCATTATTATTGCTCATGATTAAGCGTCCTCAATCAAAAGTGAAAAAACGGTTTAATTACCTAATGCAACTGTATCTTATACATGTACCATACTGCTTTCAAGAAGTAACCTCGTTCTATTGCTCGTAATTACTAGAAAAAAAAAGATTATGTCAGTATTTAAAAATACTTTGAAATACCTCTTTGCCATGGCCACCGAATGTCTGTTTTTTTACTTAAATCCTTGCTGACTGCTGAGAGAAATACAGTAAATCATTTTAAAAACACTTCAAAAATGATGTTTTTCCAAAGATATGCCTCATTTTACGATTCTGACAAAAGCCAACAGAATGTTTACCTTCATTGAAAACTGTGTCAACTGTTTTATTGTTTTTTGAAGTTTCATTTCAATGCTGCATGGAATAAGATATAGAAAGAAATACAAAGTTATTACTAATAAAAGTACATTCATAAATGTTTCAGGCGGTGACTCTGATTGGTTTTCCACTAATACAGATAATTGTACTCACCAGGGGAGGGTGCGGTTAAGATACGTACAACGTTCTGAGGCAAAGGCAAACAGAAAAGTTCTGTCAAATTTTAATAAGAACAACTTTAAAAAGGCGATGCTCAAATTGGCCAAAATTTAAGAACAATTTAAGAGCAATCTCAAAGTTTTACGTAAAGACTCATAAAATTAACTTAGCAACAGTATAAAACACAAGAAGTCTCGCTGTGTTTCATATTTATCAGAATTTGCGAGGCGCATCATTTTCAGTTTTGCAATGCCTCTACATGTTATTTTCTTCAGTTCGAGTCAGCTGCTGGAAATAAGAATAAAACTGAAGAACAATTTGAGGCTGAAACAGCCAGCCAAACAACTGAGAACAATAACATTGGAAAATCATTGGTTCTGATAAAAGTATAAGACCAAATAATATTATGGCCGTCCACGCTCTTTTAAAAAAATAAATAACGCCTCAAAAACAAAATCAAAGGCTAAATATCATCGGCGGGTGAGTTGAGTATATCATGTCTAAAATAACTGGAGAGGGATTACATACCCTAGAAATAATGAATAGTGGCTATATTGAGGATTGATATTCCTACACACGATGATCTTTTGATAGAATCCTAAACAAATTATATCAATAAAGATCCATGGAGCCGTGCTTACTTTAGATTTCAGTAGATTCAGTAGTTACAGCTAGTGGATAAGAATATTTGAGAGTTGCTTACAATTTAGGTTTCCTGTTGATGAACAGTAACTGTTTTTGTTTTTTTCCTTCATTAGCATTCTAGTTAATGTCTGTTGAAATATCTATGTATTACAGAAACAGTTTTATAAATTTATAGTTTGTACATAGCAGTAGTAGTTTGTTGTCCTTCTAGGCTCGTAGTCGTAGCGTCCTATACTCATATACGCGTACGTGCGAACTTAAAGTGACAAGAATCTTTTGAAATTTGTAGCATTTGTTTCTATTTCTAATATTTTACTTGTACGCAACCAAAATCTCGTCATGAAAACACTCCTTTGATTAAATTCTAAAAACTAAAACGAATGCTATGGCTTGTTTTAACACTACTGCATGAGCGCCTGCTTGACTTCCACAACCAAAATAATGATTTTCTTTGCGCCATGTTTGATCAAAACAAGAGCAAGACTCTTTGTTCTTAGTTTGTACATTTACACCACTATTTTGAACAAGAAGTAAAGACCGAAGTAGTTTTCACTCAGTCAGTTACTTTGGCTTCTTCATGTTATGTACTTGTGCGTACTTGAAAACATAACCACGCCACCCGCCTGCCTTCGATCGTCGGTTTTTAAACTGTTTTTAATTTATGTAGTATAGTTATTGGTAAAAGCGCTAAATAAAGCACGAACAATTTTGTTTAAACCACACTTTTTAGGTTTAACTTAGCCTTTTCCGATATTTTTTGTCAGCTAACTGCTTAACAGTGTGTGTGTCGTCTCGAGATATTGTTGTAGTGTTATGCAGCTGAGAGTATTTAACCTCTCTGAAAGCAATTTTTTCATGTTAAGAAAATTCCCAATAAGTTTTAAAATGGATATTTCACGAAGCATTGTGCAGAAGAAGTCATAAAGACTTATACTTAGCCATCGAAATTTTATCTAAACAAGCCCAAAATATAAACAGAAGTAATAAATGATATTCTTTTTAAAATAATTTATTCCCATAATTCGCCAAGATTAAGATATTTAAAATCAGGTAAACAAGTACAATCTTATGAACTTGCCCTTTTCCCAAAGGCAAAGGGCATAGAAATCACTTTAATGGAACACATGGAGCTCTTGAGCAAGAATACAACTCTGATGATGACCTCAATATAGTTCGTAAACGTTTAGTTGTTTTAAAGCGAAGCAATTTTACCTGATTTGAAATATAATAATTTATGAAATTGACGTTTCGTTAAATTTAAAATTATAAAATTCAAATAGACTTCTTTAAATAAGAACAAGTAAATTTTGCAGAGCCTCATTGCTATTTTTGCAGGCTATTTCAAACTCAATTTTTTCTGACTTATTGCAGTGAGCAATAAGCAAAATTAATATCTACAAGGCATTGAAACTGACAGGGCACTGATGACAATGAAATGTGAAAATGTCGTTCTGTACATGTTTTTACTGTGCAGATTGCGAACGTAAATTACAACAGCCATGCTGATCCGATACTCGTATAAATCCAAGTTTTAGACTATAATTCAAGTCGAAATATTGTTATCGACCATCGCGACTTTCGTTTCTAGTCCAAAACTTGGATTTATACGAGTATGTTTTCCTTCCTCGGATTTGTTTTCATTTCTCTGTAAATTGCAAGATTTAGTAAAGTTTCAATTAGAAACATTCTCCGGCACTTTTTCAGTTCTTAAATTGTTTAAAAATTTTCGGCCGTTATCAGTCGCATTGCTCCTCATTATAAAGTTGTACTTATAAACTAAAAAGAACGTGCAATAACGAAAAAAGCGAGAGGAATGTTTTTTAGCAAGACGAAGTTCATTTTAAAATATAAACAAATAAAAAACTGTACAAAATGAAATTCTTTAAAAATTGAACGCAATCTTAATATACTATATCATTGCACATTTTTATTGATTTTTCCTTGCATTAGCTCAAGGAACACAGAAATGAGTTGACGTTTCCATGGCAAAGTAAATAAACACTATTTTTATCTTTTTTATCTAATTCTCTTTCTTGAGTTCAAAGGAACACGTTTCCATTAAAGAAATACGAAAGCTTGACCGGAATGCTAGTTAACTGGAAATTGTTTTGAGTAGGAATTGCTTAAAAGGAAGAGTTCAAAACACATCCATAATCATATCTGCCGTTTCCGTTCTTTTCTACTCTGCCCACACCCTAAACACGCATGAACTTCGTCAGTTTGTGTTTGTTCAACAACCGTCTTACACCGGATTTGAACTATACAAAGTTAAATACATGTACAATTTAAATCCGAAATAAAAGGCTTTTACTTTTGACATCAATGTTTTAAGATTCCTTTAAAAACAACAGCGAAAAGAATATAATACAATTATTAAAGACTAGATATAACTTTTAAAAAAGATAATAAGTATTCAGTCCATGTGCCATCTATCCAGTAATGTTAATTTTTTATAATTGAAAACAACTAAATTATTAACCGTGTAAGTGTTGAATATAAAATATTTTTGCCCTGATAAGTAGTAGTTACCCAAACTTATTTTTACTTAATAATCTTCTATTTGATTGTCAGTCAGTTAATATTTTTGTTTGGTTCTTTTACGATATTATACTTTTCGGTTTAAAAGGATCTTTACTGAAAGGGATTGGATATTGTATTTGTATTTGTGTTTTTAAAATACATTCGCCATCACCTTTCAAACACTTTAAGAATTAAGTACCGAAAAGACTTTTCACTTGTGAACAAACTGAATGCGAAGGAGATGTATGATTGCAACAAAATTGACAAAATGGATGAGAATTTTTAAATGTATATGTAAATAAATGTCAATAAAAAAGCTATCGTTGAACTCGACGAAAGCAACAATGAACTGAGACAAAAAAGGCGGGAAAACAACCTTTACGAGTGTGTTTTTTAAGAGTTAATTTATAATTATTATTTGCAAGAGAAGTCAACATGAGAAATAAAGTAATATGAAATTAAAAAACAACTGTCATGAGTGTAAGGACCATACAATAAAGATAAGCAGTAGGGTATAAGTAATCCATGAAAACGGTAGAAGAGAATGCGTTGAGAATCAGTGAAAAAAAGTTGCTAGCTGCAAAAATATGATCGTTAAAAAGAAGGAAGCAATGATGAAAAGGAAGAGAAAGGAAACATTCAAGTGCTCTGTGTTGTTTAGTTTGTCACGTTCGAGACTACCAGATGCACGTCTAAGTAAAGATGGTTTCTCTTCCTTGAGGCCTGAATATCGTGTTTATTGGATTTAATGAAGCCGAAACCAATTGTAGAATTGCACGCAATTTAGGTATCCGCTGATGAACAGAAACTGTTTTGTAAATTTTTTTGATTTCATTTATTTTTTAAAAAAGTATTATAGTTATGTCTACTCAGATATGTACTTAGGAAACATTTTGGATGGGGATTAAAAACTTATTGAGTAATTTTAAGTGCACGCATCAGGTGTATCCTTATCTGTTTAACGTTGATAACAAAAAACCCTAGTTTCACGGTTTAATTTGCATTTGGAAAATTTACTTCCGTTTTCACTTTGAGTTGACCGAGCGACGGGAGGTTGGTTTTTAGAATATTATTATTATTATTATTATTATATTATTATTATTTATCTATCTATTTACCATTAAAGCCTACCCTTATTTCACGACAATTAATAGCTGTGGTCAACGGGGTGTAACAAAAAATAAATGAAAAATAGTAAAAAATAGTAAAAAATAGAAAGAAAGTATTATTCGAGTTTAATGCTCAGAAAAAATTCTGAGTCATTGCCGGGATTCAAACCCGCAACCTCAGACGCTCTACCCATTGAGCTACAAAGTCTAACCGGTAATCAGAAGGTTGCGGGTTCGAAACCCGTCAATGACTCAGAATTTTTTCTGAGCATTCAGCACGAGTAACTTTTTCTTTCTAACTTTATACCGAGTTGCATACTTCTACACAGTAAGAAATAAATGCAATACAATGCGCAGAAACGAAAAAAGTAATATCGGGGAAATAAAACAGGACTGTAAGTTTTTTACTGAGACAGAGGAATGTTTGAATAAGTTCGGATCATCGATATCAAAATAGACTAAGGAACACTCTTCAGCTATTGAGTAGAACCTCGAATTAATAAACTGCCAAGGGACTGAGAAAATACGTGACTCGATCGTTGTATCGAAACTGAAGCAAGACTTTAAGAAAAAGAACTAACAAGACGTGCGTGAAGTTCTATAGACGCCTGTGTGTGAGTGTGACAAGGTGCGGAATACGGAGCATCGGTCAAGAAACATGGAGAGCCCTGATTTGCTTGACTGAAGTTATTCGATTGTATCCTTTTCTTTTAAATGTCATATTTAACAAATAAAGAAGCCTAAGTATCCTTTTCTTTTAAATGTTATATTTAGATATATATCTGCTAAAACACGCGCATTCTATTGATAATGAATATATTTTTCACACGCGAGCTTCTTGCTTTTGTTGTTGATGCTCTTTTGAGGCGTATGCCGCGAATAATCGTTTCAATGGAGGTTTTAATTAATTTGCTAATGTTGTTCAGTTACTGTGCTCGCTTAATTAGTGTGTGGCTCTACCTAAATTGTTCTTCAACTGGTACAGGAATTTCAATTTAGGCGTCCTGCTGATGAACAGTAACAGTTTTGCTATTTTTTTAGCAGTATTATTATGTCTCTTCATATCTATATCGAGTGTTCGTTAAACAATGGTTTTTCCCTTACCATAACTCAAGTGGGGGTGAAAAATATATCCAAAATTGATACACATATTTAAAAAAATCGAGCAAACGAGTATTCAAGTGAAGCTTTTGGTTTAATCGACTCTTCAGGATCATTTCACTGACATAGAACTTTATGACCTGATAAGGAGCCTGGATACCAGGTTGTACTCTGCTCTTTGCTCTGACAAAACAAGAACGCTGAAAACGTCAGCTTTGTGCTTTGCTACGAGATGATGAAACATTTCAATCTAGAGAATTAAAGGTGCTAACTCTAAACTGACAATAGGTCTCTTAATCTTTCCTCACAAAACAATATTTCAATTTTCAGCAGTATCAGACCTACACAACTGGACAATTTAAAACAACGAACTTGATCATTCATGTTGTTTAAAATTGAAAAAGTGGTTAAAAAGCTTAAAAAACTCAACGTCAGTGAGAACTGGCGATTGACGTTTCCTTTATAGAGGCATGGAAAATTTTAATGTTTGTCTAGACCCGTTGAACCGGGACAATAAGAAATTTTTTCCTCGGGGTAAATGAAATACTCTTTTTAATGAAAGATATCCAGTGGTAAGCTCGTGGAGTAAGTAAGATCCTGTGTCATGAAGCTGTTGTATCTTGACTGTTGTTCATTGATTAATATACTGTACGCGTAATTAACAATATGTGCTGGTTTGAAGAGGTGTTGTATCGAACATTGAAATGTCTCGTGATATATTGAACGTCTTTCATTGGTAGCCGAATAAAAGCATTTTTAACAACCATTTAAAGATTGCATTAATGCGTTTGCCGAACTTGAGTCGATCGTAAAACGATTACTACGGTTTACGCCTGACATCCTGATTCCCCAACTATTCCGATAGCTCAGCTCTAGGAGCTAAAAACCTGTTTATCGGAAAACGTTTAATATTCATGAAGTGTATCTTGAGGATTATAAATGATTGGTGTTATTCATTCTAACTTTTGAACCAGTTGATGAAACCCTGTAAAGTGACCATTCATTTTGTTTGTCTTGAAGAGTAGAAATGATTGGTGTTTTTCATTCTAACTTTTGAGCCAGTTGATGAAACCCTATAAAGTGACCATTCATTTTGTTTGTCTTGAAGAGTAAAAATGATTGGTGTTATTCATTCTAACTTTTAAACCAGTTGATGAAACCCTATAAAGTGATCATTCATTTTGTTTATCTTGAGGATTATAAATGATTGGTGTTATTCATTCTAACTTTTGAACCAGTTGATGAAACTCTATACAGTGATCATTCATTTTGTTTGTCTTGAAGAGTAGAAATGAATGGTGTCATTCATTCTAACTTTTGAACCAAATGACAAAATCACCGAACTAGTTTATAAAACTATTTTAACCTTGATATCTTACTATTTTATCATTAAATGGCGTTTTGCTATTCTGCCAGCTCCTAACATGGTTACAATAACTGAACCATTGTATGTAGAGAGTGTTTTGTAAATAAAACAGTATCTGTCGAAAAACATGAGAGTGATACGTTTAACACTGTTCCTGCCATCTTATGGAGATTTTACAGAGTATGGCTCATTTACGGCTTTTCCACCCATATGTTTTGAGTACTTGGGAACCACAATATCCTTTTAGAAATTTGATTGATTAGCGTCAAAATTTTCATCTTTTTGTCAACTCGGCAAGTTTTCTCAAGTTTTAGACTCAAAATTATTATTGCTTGTTAGCTTCCTAGAATTGTATGCTACAAGTACAAATGCTGTGAAGCAGAATGTATAGAATGACGTCAGCAAAGATTCCTCTATAATGACGGCTAAAGGTAAATTATGCCAAGCAAAGTTATCTTCACCTGGTAACCGTAAAACAGCCGATATAGTATTTTTACAGATCCTTCGTACCGCACGCGCATTTGCATTTGCAGTCGTACATACTGTATAATACGAATATTTCAGACCGCAGACGTGGTCTTTTCCGAAAGCGTAGACAACCATTTTCCCTCTAAGTCAAAATTCTACAACACGACTTTATCAAATTTTTATATTCAACGTGGGAAGAAGTGGATTTACTAGTAATATCCAGGGTAGAAAACAATTTGAATACTCAGTCAATGAATACAGATGAACAGCGCTTTTTCATTTTTTTGTGAAATGTAGTGAATTTAATGTTTGTTTAGCATTCTCATATTCAGCATTGAAAATCACATTAGGTTATTTACAACTAAAACAACAATAATTTATTGGTTCTTTGAGAACATTACTTTTACATCAGTACTAATCAAATAAATACAGAACGGAGTAATTTTGGACTAACATCTTCTATCAAGAATAAAAAAAAATTCACAAAAATTCGCATTGTTCTTGTATCCGGAATCATAATGACGTTTTTTAAAATCATTGTATCAACAATGTATGGCTTTGTGAACTTCTTCAGTTGTTTTTCTGTCAATCCGTAGTTTAACTTGTCTGTAAAAAAATGTTACGCGTTTGAAAGCATCAGCTACTCATTTTATTGTTTCATTTTTTTAAAAAGCTGCATAATAAAGTTTTTCTAATCAAAAACAATAAAAGGAATATTTTAATATAATAAAAAGGGAGAAATGTATCGCTAAGATTTTGTTCGAACAATACTTGAAAATGGTTTTTAAAAGCACTGTCACTTCCTGCAAATCCAATATTATTGAAGCAAATAAAATGTATTCAAAAATAATCTGCTACAGTAAATCGCATTTAAAGTCGAGTACTTCAAAACCGTTTTTGTACCTGTTAGGTATAAACTATAAAAATAGTATTTTTAAGTTTTGAGAGAGAAAGAATTTGATAAGTTAAGGTTTTGGTCTCAATGCCACGAATTGCAAACTTTTACAAACGTTTCTTAGCAATCTTTTGCTTAAGGTAACTTTTTGACTTAAATTTGAGTACAAGTTATAATTTGAAACAAATCAGATAATTAAAGAGTCGATATTCACTCCAGTCCGAAAAGTCAGTACTTTTAAAAAATCTTTTCACTACAAGTACAACGTGTAAAATTACACCTTGTTTAAAAAACTGTTATTTAAAAAGTTATAGTTTTTTAAAAAGAGAATTTTAATACTTCCCCCTGCAAAACTTTAACTACTAAATCATAATGCACTTGTAAAAAGTTAGAATTAAAATTGCGATACATTTTTATTTAATGATTATGTGAAATACCAAAATTTGCGGTTCTGCAATAGCAAAAAATATTCAGTTGATAGCTTTTTTAGCTGTATGTGAAACGTCTCTTCAGATCTTAGAATTTACTTTCTTCACTTATATAACCATTCTTCTTACTGTACATGACTACAATTACAATTCAAGACCAAATTAAGGGAAGTTTTTTTAGATTTTAACAAATTGTTTTGACGTCTTTACCGAATTAAGAGAAACTCCGCAAAGGAAGAACATTTGTAGTCTATTTGCTAAGTAAACAAAATTATGCCCCTTCGATCGATCCGGATAAAGACGCCTTCACATTCACAAATAAATGGAAAAAAACTGACATAAAAAAATAACAGAGTTTGTTCAACTTTTCCTTTTTAATGTTAAAATAACAGAATAATTAAGCAATCAATTATGTTATTTTTTTTTTATATTGTGTTGAATTTGATAAAAGCAAGTATTATCGTTTTATAACGGAATAATTGCAAGATATTCACTGCCGGATGAGTTGTCTGCTCTAAAACTTGACATTAAAAGTGAAATAAAATGTATTATTGACAGCAGAAGTAACCAAGGACAGCAAAAGTGAGTGTGAAACGCTACAAGGAACTTACAGAATCTCTGCGTAAATTGTGGCAATGGGAAATTGTGCAGGAAATAGTTAACTCATTTCCTTTTTTTATAAAAGTAAAACTAAAAATAAATTGATGTGTAATCATTTTTAATCATAAAGGGGAAAGAAAATTCGATATAAATAAAGGGGGCTGCATACAGATAATTTAAACCAAAAATTAACCAGCTTACAAAAACACGAATACGGTTTTGAGTTTCATTCAACTTTCACAAAACAATTCAAAGAATTTACAGCAGGATGGAACTTACAAAGGTAAAATCTCTTACCTCTTGTGTAATCCTAAGTATTTGTTTACTATCCGTTAAGCAATGAAATTTTGTTTCTTAACGTTTTTAAATACAGTTAAGCTATACATCTAAGGTCTTACACTAATAATCACAAAATGACCACTCTTTTCTATAAAAATTAAAAAAGATCTTAACCCTTTCAATCCGAGATTTATTTCTACATTCTCCCAACATGTTCCTATACAATCTTTTGAACAAGTTTGAGAGAATTTTACTGTTAATCTTCTGTAGTTTGCTTTGCTTGATCAACTTTCAGTTTCTCATTGCCAAATGTTTTATTTTGTATGTGTTATGTTAGGAGAAATTGGGTGTTGATAAACTAGTAATTGGAACTGAAAGGGTTAAGACCAGTAAACTGTTTTAGCCTCAATTAATCTGATCATAATTTGTTTTTATTTCTGCGACTGTGAGCGGTTTGAAATGAAAAATATCAAAACAAAAAAACTGGACACGGCATTGAAAAACAGTG
The DNA here is from genome assembly GCA_027575285.2 of Zoanthus pulchellus. Taxonomy (NCBI): domain Eukaryota; kingdom Metazoa; phylum Cnidaria; class Anthozoa; order Zoantharia; family Zoanthidae; genus Zoanthus; species Zoanthus pulchellus. The sequence continues at coordinate 14,476 of JAOBRB020705833.1, read as the reverse complement.
CTTTTAGTCAGAGGAACCTTTAGTTTGACATGAATACGTGTATCATCCATGTATCTACTATTGTTCAAAATAATACACTTATTAATGGCATATTAAACGTTCCTCGTACGATTAATTTCAATTTAATTGTTGTGCAGAGATCTCTAAAAAATTATGACCAGCACAGCAAAAACGCGACTCGCTAACTAGAAATCAAGTAATCTCGTTTTCAGTATCCTCCTTCCGTTTAAACATCAGTCAGAAAACAAGAGACTCTGGGAGCAACTATTTTTGGCATGCATGCTCCACAAAATACAGACGGTGCAAGTAAAAAAACGGATGCCGGGACGAAAATCTGTTGATATTACCCGGCTTTGTTATTCAAAATGGTTGCAACCAGAGTTTTGTTCTCTAACTGCTGGTAAAAGGAAAAAGAAAAGTCTATGAATGCATCATTGTCCGAATTTGGTCTGATTTTTAGCTCGTGGAGAGCTATCGGGATGGTTGGGGAATCAGGATGTCAGGCGTAAACAATAAAAAATTTGTAGTCGATTTTCGATCGTCTTATTGTGTTGAGCTCGTGGAGAGCTATCGGGATGGTTGGGGAATCAGGATGTCAGGCGTTAACAATAGAAAATTTGTAATCGATTTTCGATCGTCTTATTGTTTTTAGCTCGTGGAGAGCTATCAGGATGGTTAGGGAATCAGAATGTCGGGCGTAAACAATATAAAATTTGTAATCGATTTTCGATCGTCTTATTGTTTTGAGCTTGTGGAGAGCTATCGGGATGGTTAGGGAATCAGAATGTCGGGCGTAAACAATAGAAAATTTGTAATCGATTTTCGATCGTCTCAAGTTTGGCAGGCGCATTCATGCATTCGTTAAGTGGTCGTTAACGATAGTACAAGTTCAATAAATTGCGTTGTTTTTTTATGTTGGGTAGATGACTTTGCCAAACTAGCACACGTGATAGATCACTAAACAACAGTCAAGATAAATCAGCTCCCTGACACAGTATCTTATTTACTCCACGAGCTTACCACACGTTTGATTTGTTTATTTTCAGATTGCAGTAATTCTATTTTTCACGATTACAATGTTTTTAGCTTCTTCGAGGAGTTCACCGATACAAACAAGAAAGACTTCGCAAACTTTTTCAACTAGATTCACGGAAAACCCACTTTTGAGAGAACGCAATAACAGGCAACAACAGAAGCTAAACGCTACAGCCAAAAATGTTAATGATGGAAAAATACCCACTGCGGGTTTCATAACAAAAGAGGTCGCTAAACCAACGAGTGAAAACCCGCCAGAGTTTCAGTACGACCCCAAAGCAGCTACCGCTGACCACGAACTCTTTTATAAACTGTTTCAAGGAGCCAGAACACGAGTCAAAAGGCAACAGTGCTCTGCAGCAATAAAAAGAAGCGAAGCATGCGGTGTAATTATGGTGACATGCGCAAACGGATGTGGAATTCAGACTTGTACTTGTAACAAAACTGGAGACGTTATTCCCATTAAATGTACTGATGGAAGTTTTACGGACATAGGATATTGTCATTAGTCATTACATTTAACAATACCTTCATGGGGGACAAGTAAGAAACTAGAAAAAAATAACAAAATACTTCTTTGGGAATTTTTATATTTATTCATTTTATTTACCTATTTATCTTTTTATTTATATACGATCTCTAAATTAGGGAATCTATAGCTATTTATATAAAGTTAATTTCACAGAGTTTCAAATATCACGAAAAAAGCACTATTGTATAGTGTAATACACAAGACTGAATATTCTTATTGTTGATATTGATTGGTAGTTAGCAATTTATACAAACAATTTAATAGAAATATATTTTGATTGATTTAATTAAATCCTGCTTTCAGTATATAAATTGTATAAATTTTTTTTAAATCAGGACATTGTCTATAGAATATATTATAAAACAAGAATTCAAGAGTAGCCCAAATGGTACGTCGATAATGTACAAAGTACAAATCTTGCAATTGTTGTACAATCTTTATACGAGTATTACATATTGTAATAAAATTATTTGTAAAATCAATTTAGTGTAAACATTTTTACTACTGTCACGGACTTATTACTTCTTGAAAAATGGGTTTTAGATTTTGTTTTAGTGAAATATATTTTCGTGTCAGTTTTTGTTGCAACTGTTCTTACTTATCAACTTTTTTATTATCGTCAACACCATCGTTGTATTCATCATCATCACACTTTAATCGCCATCTTCATTGTAACCTTTATCATTATCATCGTCATCTTCATTATCACCACCATAATATTATCACTATCATCATCATCTTCATTATAATCATTATCATTATCGTCATTAGTATTATCATTATCATCTTCATTATCATCAATATCATTATCATCATTATCATCATCAATACTATCATCATCATCATAATCATCATTATCATTATTATCATTAGTACTATCATTATCATTATCATCATCATTATTATCATTAGTACTATCATTATCATTATCATCATCATTATTATCATTATTATCATTATCATCATTAGTACTATCGTTATCATTATTAGTACTATCATTGTCATCATCATCATTATTATCATTATTATCATTATCATCATTAGTACTATCGTTATCATTATTAGTACTATCGTTATCATTATTAGTACTATCGTTATCATTATTAGTACTATCATTGTCATCATCATCATCATTATTATCATTAGTACTATCGTTATCATCATTAGTACTATCATTATCATTATTAGTACTATCATTATCATCATCATCATCATCATCATTATTATCATTATTATCATTATTATTATTATCATTATTACTATCATTATCATCATCATCATCATCATCATTATCATCGTCATCTTCATTATTATCACCATCATCTTCATCTTCTTCTTCTTCATTATTATCATTATCACTATCATGACCATCTTCATTATCACAATCATCATCATCATAAAAAACACGGGTAAAATAAAATGACTCGCTGGAAAACTACGTTGAAATTAATTTGTCTGTGAACCAATATGAGTAAGAGCTATTCGTGTTGTGTTACAAGAACTATATACTATACCGCTTTCGTATTGCAGATTCCTTTAACTTCAATGACAACGGACTCAGTTTTTACAGTGTTAACTTCAATGTGAAGTTAAATATTGAAGTGAAGTGTCTGACTGAATCAGTTTTTAGTGTTAGCTTCAATGTGAAGTTAAATATTGAAGTGAAGTGTATGACTGAGTCAAAAAGCAAAAAAGGGTACTTTAGGTGATGAAAATTAAAAAAATGTTTAAAAAAAACAAGCCCCCGAACCCTCCCACTCCCTAGGAGTTTCTGCATTCAGCGCTCACTTCATATTTACAATCAAAAGTTTTCTTAGATCCGCGCTCCTGATGCAGAAACAACCATCGACAACCATGTGTATTCTAAACGAAAGTTCAGTCGTATGTAAACGATTGTTTACTGAATCACTTTGTATTTATTATGCCTGATGTAACAAAACTATTGCACGTGATTTCATGAATTGCATTATATCCGAAGCTTTATTGTCCGTAAATGTTTTTTCGGTTAAAACTCTATTTTTCGGAAAGTCTATAACTTCAAAACATTCAAAACATCTCGATCAGAAATGAATCTTCTGGGAAGTTCTTTTACTTCTTCGCTTGAAAAAGTCGAAACATGGATATTAAATAGAAAAATTCACTGCCTAACGAGTGAATTCCACGTTAAATTTCACGCGAAAAACCGTTATCGCACGAATCCCCTCTCTTCAACAGCCAATCAGAGCGCAACTTCACCGTTAGCTATGCGATTCTATTCAATATTCAGCAAGTTGTGGGCATGCATCCTAATCGCAACAAACGTTCCAGATTTTGTCCTGTTATGAGGATATTTGTTTTTCAAGTTAACTTCGGCATGTTCTTCGTACACTGTTCGGAGCCAATCATAGGTCGACATTTTCTTTTCGGGTTAACTTCGGCATGTTCTTCGTATACTGTTCGGAACCAATCATAGATCGACATTTTTTTTTCGGGTTAACTTCGGCATGTTCTTCGTATACTGTTCGGAGCCAATCATAGGTCGACATTTTCATTTCTGCAGGGGCTTGGCTCCCCAATCATAAAATCACATGCATTTTACAATGGGAAAAAATTTTATCACTAGGAAGTGTGTTTATATTAAATTTCATCGGTTTCGCTAAAGCAAGTTTTTACTAAGACAATCTAAATTTTGCAAATGTGTCCAAAAGAAAACAGTGAGCAAAATTGTGGAATACCGAAATACTTGACAAAGTCTTGTTGTAAATCAGATGCGATGTATCGATCTGCAATTTATAAACCCCAAATTTTGACAGTTTATGCCAAATATTCTAAATCTCATCGTAAATTGTGATGAGCAAACATTTTTAAGAGACATAAACACTAATTAAACCGCAAAACTAAGCTGCCAGCACTACCGTAAAACATCGTGCTATTTATTTGTATATTTAGATCTTCAGTCACAAGTTTTTCAAATGAAGTTTTCAATTTTTAGAAAAAAGCCATCATGCACTCATGGTTTGCCAGGGCGACATGTGACGTCGCGACGTATAAAATTTTAAGTGGAAGTAGAAAAGAAATATGGCAGCCTAGTTTACATTCCATACATTTTATCATCGAGTAAACTTTCAGTAGACAGTAACTTTTCTTTTTTTTATTTCAATTTCGTTTCTACTAACGCATATAAACATAAAAATATTTATAAAGCTTCAAACACAAAAATAGTTTTTGTTCTACATTAGCACTTTTAAATTAGAACCCTTTTTGTGATAGAACTCCCTTCTCCAAAATCTCCATTCTCATAGGGCTTCCTTCTCATAGAACTTCCTTTTCTTAACGTCCCCTTTTCTTAAGCCCCCCTTTCTTTAGGTTTCCTTCTCTCAAGGCCCCCTTTTCTTAAGGCTCCATTCTCTTAAGGGCACCTTTTCTTATGGCTTCCTTCTCTTGATGTTCTTTTCTTTTTAGGCTCCTTTCTATGAAAGCTCCCTTCTCTAGAGGCTTCCTTCTCTTTAGACCCTCTTCTCTTAAGGCTTCCTTCTCCTAAAACCCCCTTTTCTTAAGGCCCCCTACTCTATAATCCGCCTTCTCTAAAGACGTCCTTCTCTTAAAAATCCCTTTTTGTATAGCTCTTTCTCTTAAGATTCCCTTCTCTTAGGGACAATTTTTTAAAGACTCCCTTCTCTCATAGCCCTTTCTCGTAAGATCTTCTTCCCTTGAGGGTACGTTTTCGTAAGACTCCCTTCTCTTAAGGCCCTCTTCAATTCACCCAGCAATTTCAAGTGTGAAAAAACAAGAAGTGTTTTGTAAGAACCGATGTTTGCGTGAATTCATTATTTTACACGCTATTTGTTATAAAAACAACTTAAGGCTCAAATTATCCGAAAATTAACAACAATTTAAGGACAATCACAGGCTGAAATGAAATAAAATGTTTCTAGTTGAAACTTTACTCAATCTTGTAATTCAGAAGAAGCGCCGTGATTCTATCTACTATTGTTTCAAATGATACACGTATTCATATGTACAAGAATGAGCAAAAAATTACAAAGCAAATACAGAAATAGAAAAGAAATTAAGTACAAAATTGAGGTTGAAGTACCCAAAAGTTTAAGAACAATGAGCCTTGGAATTATTTAATGGTTCTTGTAACATAGCTTGCATTACATTACTTTGTTTGTAAAAATGTCTAGCTTTAAATTAACGTGCCTCAGGCTGATTCAATTAGTCGTAGTACGCACATATAGGTATAATGTTACATCAAATTCTTTAGTTAAGTTGTAATACATCAGATGAGCCTCTCCAGTAAAAGTCCACCCATAAAATGTGGCTGGATCTGATAATCATAAGTTTTTACGAGAGGAAAAATAAAAAGGTTTGTGACAAGGACGGGGACCTCAACTTGGGTTGCGCAGGACAATTTCAAGTGAGAGAATGAAAATTGGCTCAGTTAAACATTCACCAATGGTAAGAAATTCTTTTGTGTAAGACAGTGTCCTTAGAAATAAAAAATTCCTTTGCTGTAGGATAGGGAAGGAAGTATTACACTTACACAAAATTTGCTCCAATTTACAAGTTATAAACTATACTACTAAGAATTATATGTATAAAATACTAATTATTTTTTTCGACAAAGCGGTATGCTCATGCAGTTACAACGCCTTATCAAACTGTAATTTTTTTTCGAAAAAAATTAAAAGTTAAAAACAGGAGGCCATTATATTAATTCAAGTTAAAATTCTTCAGTCATCAAGTGGCAATCCAAAGTAGTTTTATACTTTAAAAAACTTCAATCTTTCGATTTTACGACCTTTTAACTTGGCGTAATTCCCTAACATTTTTAGTCACGATGGTCACAAGAGAGTCACACATGTAAACGAAAAGAATATTTACCTCTACCTAATTCACGTGTTGTCGATGTTCAGTACTAATGCTAAAGTAAAATATCAGTTGGTAAATTCTTTTCGCACAACAAAGTTTAGATTGCAGCTCGGGTTTCTTTCGCATTTACAAGAAACGTCTAGTAAACAATAGTATTTAGCTCTTTTTGAATTAAAGATGTCCGTATACGTAAGACTCGACAAGAAACTAGAAATTCTCCTTTTTTGAAATCAAAAACGTTTTTCAAAAAGCACTGATCTTTTAGATAAACATTTCCGTAGTCAAGTAAATAGTCTTTATATAAAGTTCGATAATTTTTTTAAAGAAATAACTTGTTTTTAATTAATTATTTTCATAGACTGTGAACAATTCAGTAAAAAAGTTGACAAACTACTATGATGAAATGTGTTGCTTTCACTTTAAACAAAGCTAGTGTTAGATATTTTTGAACTTCAAGTTTTAGACAGTACCTTTTTTACGCAATCTAATAAAACCATTTTATTTTGAAAAGTTATTTTTATTCAACAATAGAATGTGCTGGAAAACGCAGGATAAAAATTTTGTGTCAAGCTATTTCCCTGCAATCTTGCTTGACGAAAGGAAACACCCTCTCCTCTATTGTTGTATGAATGCGAAATATTACATAGATATATGTATATATACTGATTGGTTATTGGTTATATCAGAAGAATACCGTAAATTATTAGGAAGATTACCGTAAATAATTAAGGAGAAATTAATATAAGTAGAGATAGATTTGTGTATACTTGGCATATATCGTTTGAATTTATACTTTATCAACCGGGATTGCTAGATTCGTGTTACGACATGTAAACAGTTGCTTCAGAACGATATACTAATTGTATATTCTGGTGGATAGATCTGGGTATCATGCAGGCATAATCCGCGTTTAATCTTCTAGTAATATATGCGGAAATCGTAATTTTAAACCTCAATTCTTGCGTTTCTAGCGTTCTGATTGGTTCACTCAATCTCGGTTATCAGCTCATATACCGAATGACCATATATCAGTGGAAACTAACAAAAAAATTCTCGGTTATCAATTTATTCTAAAAACGTTTGTTATTTTTAAGTATCGAAGATTTTAGAAAGCTCATAGAATTTAATAAAACAATTATTCCATTTGCGCTTGTTGGCGCTGAGCTCCTCGTTAATTCAGTATTTACCATCCAACGCGCGCTCTTGGAACAATTGTTAACTTTACTTAACCATACCGGCAATATTTTATTATTAACGGAAACTTTAGAATTAACCACTCTGGTTTCATCGAATGCTTGAGTTATATATTGAGCTTCGTTATTATTTTCCGTCCTAAAACGCAAAATATAATCTAAATAGTATAGCGCTTGCGCACCCGGCACGGTATATAAGCTTCAAAGGCACATTTTTATCATGGTTGCTGCATACACCACGACATGTGATTGAAGGTTTATACATTTGTCTTCTTACCAAACTATAAACATACTATAAAGGCACACACTTATGTTTGTGGTCGACCAACATCAAAATTATTAAAAGATGTCGGTTTAAGAAAATACGAAAAGAAAAAGTCAAAACAGGAATGGAACTCGTTTCGTTTTCTACATGAAAGGTTGTAAACTCTTTTCTCTCTATAAGAAACTTTTTTATAACTGACGTCAGGCTTAAAATGGGTCAAAATTAATGAACATGCTAAGAACACACCATGCACGCAAAAGCTGAAGAATTTTCTTACACTGATACGAAATCATACATCAGCAAATATAGTGTAGATAATGCAACATTATTCGCTTGTATCTTCTCAGACACACATACCGTAAGCCCGGTTTCTATATAATCGCTCACATCGCTACCATCGCTACTGTTGTTAAAAACGTGTTTTGACACAAATATATTTTTTTGAGCAATGCTTGCGGTACGGTGTTTCCATATATCGCTGCTGTCGCTAAACTTCTTTAAGGCGGTTGGAGACCTTGGGTCGAAATTATAACAACAATTTTCACATACCTTGGTCCAGTAGTTTATCTTAACATATTTGTCTTTAAAACTGTTGCTGTGTTTGTTATAAAGACAGTCGTATTTTTGAACCTCTTCCACGAAGAAAACAACATTTAATTCTCCAAGGGATGCCATTTTTAACCATGTGCGAGAAGAGACAGGTTTTCCTATTGGATGTTTGGGGTGTGCAATGTAATCTGGGAAGCATTTTTGTCGCTACTAAATTTTTAATTGGTTTCCATTAACAAAATACATTTTCGCTACTATCATGACTATCGCCGAGAAATTTTTCTATCTCAGCGATACTCGTTGCTGCCATCTCTCCTGTCGCTACCATCGTTCAAGAGTGTGTTTCCATATATAGCTACCGTCGCCGAAACACGTTTTTCGACGACAGTAGCGATGAGTAGCGACGTGAGCGATTATATGGAAACCGGGCTGTATAGTGTATGGACAGAAACCCGATGCAGTGAGTTCATTTTGTTTCATAAACCTAAATGTGTCCACTAATTTTATATGATTACATTAAGAACATTTTCAAGAAAACTATAAAGGGTGGCTCGAGAGAGGACGAGAACATTCAACCACAGCCAAAAAGACTTTAACACAGACTTACGTTCGCACAACTGGATCAGTTTAAATACGACTTATACAACCACGATGTGTAAACCAGCAATTAAATGCAATGAATCGAATTCTTAGAGAAATTAAGTGTAAACTTTGCTTTGTTTTCTCGTTTTCTAGCTTTCACATAACTATAAAACTGTAAAAGTTGGCTCCAATGAGACCTTTAGTACTGTAAATTTGTTTAAAACAACTTAGTTCTTTACCTCTTTCTCAGCCTCAGCATGTTCTTAACATGTTTTTAAATTTTTAGCGATTTTCATCCTCGTGTTCTTATAAAAAACGTTCTTATGAAAAAAGGGTGCACACGCATTTTTGTAAGAACTGAGTATGTTTTGCCGAGGCTCATTATCGTTATCACTATTGTTATTATTATTATTATTATTATTATTATTATTGTTATTGTTATTGTTATTATTATTATCAAAACCAGTAAATTTTGCCGAGCCTCATGGTTTTTACTGATTATTTGAATGTTTCCATCCTTAATTTGTTCTTAACTTCTTATTTCTGTGAGCGGTTTGAAATATGGAAAAATATATTGCAGCAAAAAGACAAGGCATTGAAAAACAGTGCTGATAGTCTGAGGAACTTTTAGTATTACATGAATACGTGTATCATTTGGGACAATAGTAGATATACTAATTGTGAAACGGTGATTCTGTGTTTTTATTGTGAGGAACTATTAATATTACATGAATACGTGTATCATTTGGGACAATAGTAGATATACTAATTGTGAAACGGTGATTCTGTGTTTTTATTGTGAGGAACTATTAATATTACATGAATACGTGTATCATTTGGGACAATAGTAGATGTACTATAATTGTGAAACGGTGATTCTGTGTTTTTACTGTGAGGAACTATTAGTATCACATGAATACGTGTATCATTGAAAACAATAGTAGATATACTAAACGTGAAACAGTACTTCTGTGTTTTTACTGTGAGGACCTTTTAGTATTACATGAATACTTGGGGCAATAATAGAAATACTAAATGTGAAACAGTGCTTCTGTGTTTTTACTGTGAGGACCTTTTAGTATATTACATGAATACGTGTATCATTGGGGACAATAATAGATATGCTAAACGTGAAACAGTACTTCTGTGTATTTACTGTGAGGACCTTTTAATATTACATGAATACTTGGGGCAATAATAGAAATACTAAATGTGAAACAGTGCTTCTGTGTTTTTACTGTGAGGAACTTTTAGTATTACATGAATACGTGTATCATTTGGGACAATAATAGATATACTAAATGTGAAACAGTGCTTCTGTGTTTTTACCGTGAGCCGAACTTTAGTATCACATGAATACGTGTATCATTTAGGACAATTTTAGATATACTAAATGTAGATATACTAAATACTAAACCTTTTATTGTGCACAATGCGAACGTAATTACACGATTCAGAAAAGTTTTAACTAGAAAAATGTTTACTTGTTTTCTGCCTGAGCTTGCTCTTAATTTTCGACCAATTTGAACCTCTAATCCAACTCGAAAATGTTTGAAAAAAAAAAGTAAGGGAAAATATATAAACGTCTAATCTCATATTTTCTCTATAATAATATACATGAAAAAATTACTCGATTCCGATTAGCTAGGACTAGTGCAGTTCAAGTCGCCTAACACCAGTGCAAAATGTGTAACACCACGTAGTGCAAATTATAAATGTTTTTCGATTGGTTAAGAAGCAATAAAAATTTAAAATAGCCAATCCAATCGTAGCTCTTTCTCTAGCAAAATGTTCGCGTTGATGGCGAGTACACAAACAAGTTTCTGGCAAAAATAATTTAAATGGCGAGTGATAAAGTGTTCCTTGAGTAAATTCTCTGAACTCCAAACCTACTCCAAAAGAAAAACCTCTACGAGAAGCACTGCTTTTTGGCTGCCCGTTCAGAAAACTGGGTGATTTGAGAATGAAAATGCCATTGAAATGGAAAATTACGAGCCAAATACTTTGCAAAACATACGATCGAGTGGATGATTTTCAAGACAAGGTATATCGAAATTTTTGTATATGTATTATTAATAAGTAGTCATACAGTTTTTCTCGTTCGATATCGAATTAATTTGCACTTGTCAGTTTTTCAAAAAGCTGAAATTGCACTCGCCGAAGCGGCTTGTGCAATTTCACACTCGTGCAAATTAATTTCAAATTCAACTCGAAACCGTATTATTGCCTATACTTATTAATATAGAAGCGTGCTATAGAAGGAAAACAACTTAGAATGCACTAAAAAGAGGAAGATTATCCCATTTTTCTTTCTAATAATAAAACAAAGGTTATCTGGGCAGACGGAAGGCAATAAGTACAAAAACTTGTACAGATTTAAAAAAAACATCCTTGCCAAGTTATCAAGTTTATCAAACTAATTCGACCCTAATTCAAAGAGTACTTTTTGCAATTAACTAAAAAAACATCTTAAGTCAATATGAAACTAAACAAAACCATTTCTGTTTTGTTTGCAAATAAATTAATGGCATTTTACCAGTAGAGTTTAAGTTTCGTTGAAAAAAAATGAAAAGGAACGAATTCAGTGAGAAACTTACTTGCAAAGCTATCAAGTTTATCAAATAATGATACATTTTACCACGAAATGAAAAAATTTTAAAAGTTGTAGGTGAAACTAAATTAAAACAAACCAACCGATACTACAATTTACCATCCTGAATTGATAATAATTTTAAACTATTTAATATAAGTGATGTTACAAATTTTATCCTTTTTCCTTTTTATTTCTAAAAAGCTGTATACACATTGATCTTGAATGTAACCTTATAAATAATTAATCTTTAAACCTGTATATTACTATTTAATAGTTGTGGCAATGGAATCATTGTTCAGTACTAATATATCGTAATATATAAACATGTTGTATTTTCCCTTCACATTTCGTACAATTACTGACTTCTTCTTAAATAAACTAAATTTTTTAAAATTACATCACTTTTTGGTGCAAACTTTTGAATATTGTGAATAGCGATGAGCGACAATGTAAACTTTCCAGGGGTGCATGCACGTGATAGATGAGAGTACAAAATTTCCGGTCTTTTAACATTTCTCTTCATAAAGAGTATTAGGCGTTTTTTAAAAAAGAAACAGCTTCAAGTGTTCTTTTAATTATTATTTTAATTGCAAATAAATCCGCTTAAACAAAGAGAGCTTTATTTGATTTAAGTATTTTAAAAGGTTATCAACAGCAACGGAGCTCCGCGTGAGATAAAATTCTAACTTTATCTCATCAAAAATCTTAACAAAATCTAAATCTGGAGCTGACTTAAAAGAAGCTCCAATGAATTTTCTTCAGTCGCAGAATTGGAACACTTGTCATGACCACAAGGATAACATGAACGTAAAAGGTGAATTTAAGGCAGGAAACAAGGTAGGAAAATTATTATTTTATATTTTCCAATTTTTTATTTAAAATAGCTGTATCAGGATGACTTAGATACAAAACCTCCAGGTATGGTTTATTGGGATTTTTTCTCAGTTTCTAAACATTTTCTGCTCTTATTCTAATTTATTACAGATTGAAATTTCAAAGCAAGAATCAGTTTAATAGGATTGCTAAAATATGATACTGATAATTCATATAGTGTTTTTTATGAGAAAAATGAGGCTCAGATTGGCTAAAAATTCAAGAACAAGCTCAGCCTGAGGCTCCGAATGCACTCTTTCTTCTAAGAACAGCTTTATAAAAACAATGAGGCTCAGATTGGCCGAAAATGAAGAACAATTTAAGAACAAGCTCAGGCTGAGGCTCCGAATACACGCTTTTTATAAGAACAGCTTTATAATATAAGAACAATGAAGCTCAGATTGGCCAAAAATGAAGAACAATTTAAGAACTAGCTCAGGCTGAGGCTCCGAATGCACGCTTTTTCATAAGAACAGCTTTATAAAAACAATGGGGCACAGATTGGCCGAATTGAATCAAGAACGATTGAGGATAAAAAAAAATGAAAATGTTTCTGGTTGAAACGTTGTAATTTAAGTTTGCAATGTATCCAGTAAAACAGTAAACTACAGAATATCCCGTAACTGCCCATTCGTCGTTCTTTAAAAATACTAAATCAAGAACAATAGTTGCGGGGTATTCTGTAGTTACTCCGAGTAAAAAAGCAAAAATAAAGGTTCCGGCAATTAATACAAGCTTTTGTTCTAAATGACAAATTTTGTTTTCATATCTCACCATTTTAAACCGCTCACAAAAATAAGATCAAATTAAAAGCAAATTAGGGCTAAAACAACCAAAAACTTAAGGATAATTGCGCGTCAGAAAAATTTACTGTTCCTTGATAAAATAGATGTGTATTAGATAAATCTATGAGTTAGATTCTCTATATATACCTCCCACGCCATCACTCTTACGAAGGACAACAGTCCGAAGTGTCAGTTCGCATTCTTTGCGTAAACTCAGTATAGCGTAAAACGTCTTTTATTTATCAAATTGTCATCTTAAAATTAAATTGCTTATCATCAGGGAAGATTTTGTTAACTATTATAGTAATTACGAGTACAGATATTGTCGAGTTTTTTAAATGTTGGCATTTTTTAGTTGTTTATAATAACGGTTGTTGAAGTGAGAAATTATCCACAAGGTTGTCACTTGTGCACTTTCCTTTTTGTCACGTGCTTTAGCCATGAGTTCAAGGTGACTAATACTTTTAACGGCTCATCCGATGATAAAATAAAAGTTTTTTTAAAAGGCCTTCTTATCAAATGGAAATTGTTGTTAAATAAAAAAAAAATTGTGTTGTTGTTGATCCTCTGTAAAAACGATAACCTTTGCTCTATAACTTGACTTGTAGTCAGTTGAACTGGACAGTTGGTTCCGTGTTTAAAACCCTATCTCTAAGCTTATGAACAAGACTTCTGGTCCAACGGAAATAGGTTTCATTCCCAGATGTTAATCAATACAAACTGGTGCTTACCCCGTGAGAAGAGCTCTGGTTTATTCCTAACTACAATTAAAACTAAACACTATTTGTCTCTTTTTGCACGAGACCTGAGAATGTCACGTGATAAAAACATAAGACCCGGATCAGGCCTGATTGTTTCCATGACGACACCTTATCCCATGCGTTTCAAAATATCTTCTTTTCTCTGTAAAGTTTCAAATTCAATTATTATAGGGTGAAATGAAATGGTTTAAAAATAATTTGTTTATGACACTTTTCTTCGAGCTTCATTTGCTTTGACTTTTTTATATGCACTACTCTAAAAATTTTACTGAATAAAAACCAACGGGGCTGAGGCTGAAAAAAAAAGAAAATGTTTTTTGTCGAAACTTTATTGAACCATGTAAATATATGTTCTTAAGTACTGAGCAACGAGAGAGAGAGAGCTTTATTGTACCCACATATTAAATATCTAAATTTGTACAGTGTTTTTAAATTACAGATTTACGGGTACCAA
>JAOBRB020705722.1:6776-16812 GCA_027575285.2 Zoanthus pulchellus | reverse complement strand
TTTCTGTCCAACTAGTTAGGTGATACTAAAACAATTAGACCTCTCGGCCTCATGGACTACGACTTTGAATAGTCCATCCGGCCTACGGCCTCATGGACTATTACTCGTAGTACATTCGTTCTTGAGGTCTAATTGTTAAGTAGAAAACTCGGGCTCGTGGTCTAATTGTTAAATAGTTGATGTTCGCGGGCGTAAATATGTTTTGGGCCCGACTCAGGCTCATTTTAGTCCGAGCGCAGCTTTGGACAGCATTTAGCACAAAAACAAGAACATTTTGCTACTTCAGAAACGCGAATATTTATTTAATGAAAGTTATGTTCTAGCGGCGGGCTCTAATATATTAATATAATATATTAATATATTAGAGCCGGCCACAATGTCCGTTAGAGCCCGATAATACGCCACAATGCTCGCCAAAGTTAATATAATATATGTTATTTTTCTCTTAGTTCTTTCTACAACTCTAGAACAACTCTTATCAGCTTGGGCTACCTGTTTTAAATAGCTGTTTTCGAAATGCATTCTGGGGAGCAATATGGCGGCTACGGGATTCAAAAAAATGTTTGATATACAAACGTCGTTATCTTCCTTTTCATTGGAAGATTCTTTTTCAAAGATGCTCGATATGGTTTCCAATAAGTTAGATGTGGATTCTTTGAAAGTTATCAAAGATAAGTTAAAGATAAAGCACTCCTATTTGGGTGCAGAACCTTGTGATAGCGCTATGGAGGTTTTGTTATCTTTGTTAAGGAGCTACCTTATAAGTGAACAAGATTTAGACTTACTTGAAGATCTACTGAGCGTAAATGAAGATGCCTTAAAAACTGTTAGGAATTTCAAGTTGAAAAGGCCGGTTAAAATATGTTTCCACCCTTCTGAAACCGTGACTGTTTGCATTCCAGGTAGGCCTTATGATGAGCATAATAGTAACTACATATACCTCCAGTTGTTTGCTACTGTAGCTAGCGCGAAACATACTGAAAGGAAGTTTTTTCTATTCATATTGTTGCAGTTTACCAGGTTTTAAGATTTTAGCCATTCGTAATATCTAACAGTAACTTTTAGTTTTTGACTGATTCGTGTGAATCAATACTCCTATTACAACATTAAATTTCAATGAATTCAGTAGAGTGTACTAGAGAATAGCCGTGTATCTAAGAAACGAACGAAATTTTCTTGTATTCAGTCTACATACAAAATCTCTTTTCACTTTTGTAAAGCTATGAATGTTTATATCTTAACTTGTCTTTTATGTCTATTTTTTAGATAATTCCATAAACTTTACTGATTATATTTTAGTTTTCTATATCTTAAAACAATTCCTAATACAGTATTAACATCAATACTGAATATTTTACTCACGAGAATTGTGACTAGTTAAACTTTTCCAGTTAAAGCAAAGCAATTTTCAGTAATGTTTTTGGGTTGTCAATCAGACAACCACTTTTGTGTTTTTGGCACTGAATTGTTGATGATACATTGTTTGAAATACTAAAGTTCATCTGGATAGTAGTTTTTTTAAAAGTAACATTTTCAAAATGAGACAATAAAAAAAAATCCTCTGGATTTTCGTAGAACTTCCAAAATTTTTGCAGCCCAGCTGTCCACCTTCAGAGCTTGACTAAATGGCAGAATACCCGGCCATTCTCTGTAATTTATTCTGCGCATTCCTTGTTCTTAAGAAATATATGTGCAGTTAAATCTAGAACAATAGTGGACGGGTATTCTGCAATTGCTCTCAGAGCTTTTCGTAGGTCTGAGGGATAGAGTGATAAAGTGTGACATCACAAAAATAAATTTTTTTTAAGACCATCCGAGAGATGAAGACTAAGAACATATCCTTGCTAAAAATCAGCATATGGGGTCATCAGAGCATAACCGTGGTAATAACTCATCACTGATTGGTGGTGAAAAGCTAAATTTCAGCATGGAGGCATTTTTCGTCTTGCTCTTTCTAAATTTAACTACAGAATTAGTGATTTCAAAAATAAACATTTTGTGACATCATTTTAGTACTCTATTGGCAGAGCTGATAGGGAGTGATGGATATTATTAAGTTTCAATTTCTCTTTTTTATTTAGTGAATACCAAATTTTGTAAATTTTACCTACTTAGACTAGTTTTATTTACTTTCAGGTTAGATGTGGTTTGTATGTAATGGAACCAAATGCTTGAGAGGCCAAAAGTTCGTCATTTAGGAAAATCTTTGCAATTCTGTGAAATTGTAAACAAAAACAAAGCTTTCTTTAACTTTTTAGCAGTGATGTGGTGGCTCACATCATATAATACCAAACTTAAGGTTGTGTTTCGACCTGCTCAAGCAAGCTTACATATTACATATAATCGATCAGTGCCTGAGGTTACATACCCTTATCCTTTACACAAAACAACGACAAAGTAGCTACCGCTGATATCGGCATTAGCTATAAATAATGAAACTCGTCATATTCCCGGATATTTTACAAAAACGTTCATTTCAGATTAGATGTTGGTTCCATGCTGGTAAGATGACAGAACCGAAAAATGGTTTCTGATGGTGATAATTATGTATTGAAACATTAAGTTTAATCAAAGATGAGTGAAATTCAGATACTGTAGCTACTTTTATTAATATACAGAACAACTAATTTACTGTAAGATATCAGTTTTTGAAATACATAATGTTTGCACAGTAAAAACTACTTTTTTATAGTCTCCCTTAACAAGAAAATGGCTTTCATGATCAAAATTCAAAGAGCTCAAAAATCCCAAAATGTTCAAAAAAACTCCAGGCCTGCTGTCATTAATCTATGATTACTTCTTGTTTCACTGCAGATTTAATAAATTCATGATTAATTTTTATCCAATCTAGCTTTACTGCTGTTCTGGCAATATTTATTTTTAAACTTATTTATAATAATTAACTTAACTCTTTGCTTTTATTATTTATCTAAGGCCGAAGTTTGGTGTATTTCTACATCAATGAATCCCTTATTGAGTTCAATCAACCAAGTATATATTCTTTCAAAAAAGTCCTTTGTGAAAACCTTCATCTGAAGCAGTATGAAGTTTCCTGGATCGGTAAAGTCAAGGACAGAGATGAAAGCCTAGTATTTCAGATGCTGCAAGAAGCCATCGGAAGATTGCACCATTGTATCGGATGGAAGAAGATGTGGCTTCTTTCCTTGCAAGTGTATGCAGTACGGATCAATGATGGAGAGACTATACCAGTAAAGGAAATTAAGGTTTCTCAACTCAGACTTCAGGAAGATCCTGGTAAGAAAACAAATTCAATTTATTTAAACATTGTTTAATTAAAAAGAAAATATATTTATTATTCAATTAAAACAGGTGGGTTCCTAATTGTTAAGTTGGCATTAACCTATTCAAACAGGGCTCAAAATTAACAACATTTCTTGGTTGCATTTTCAAGTGGTTGCAAAATTTTAGTTGCAAACTCTAAAAAGTTAGTTGCAAAATTTCGACTAATGTGATTATTTTATTATCAAGATTATCATCTCGCTTTGGAATCTGTGGTACAGCCCTTGCATGGTCCAAATCCTACTTATTTGATTGCAAACATTAATGTATGTTAATAATTATTAATGGCAGCTCATCTTCTTCATCAAAACTATCCCAAAGTCTTCCTCAGGGATCTGTACTAGGCCCCATCCTCTATTCTATATAATTCTATATGTTGTGGCTCAAAATATTTTGGTTCAATTTTTTTAAACCAGTTTATTTTTTCAAACAAATTAGTTTTTTCAAACCAGTTTATATTTCTCATAAAAATTATATCAATCTCAGCACAATAACTAATGATACCTAGAAAAATTGGTATGCTAGCAATGGTTACTTGCGTGGTCAAGTGGGGATGAAGTAGGACTACAGATCCAAACAAATCCAAGAGTCAGTACTTCAAATATTGGGGTGTTCCAAAATAAAAAAAAGAAAAAAGAAAATAGAGGAAAAAGAGAAAAAAGAGGTAAGTAGAAAGTGTTAGTAGAAGTAAAAAGAAGAAAAGATACAAAGTGGTCAGTGGGTGGGATAGTAGGTGGAGGGTTAGGGTTAGGACTCAAATTGAGTTAAAAGCCTTTTAAAATTGCTCATAAAACCCGATTTAAACCAGTTTTTAAAAAATTTAAACAAGTTTGAAAAAAAATTATCAAGTTTAATAAAATTAAACTGATTTGAAAAAAATGAACCAGTTTAAAAAATGTTGAACTATAAAGTTTAAAAATAAAACTAAGCCAATTCAAAAATTGAACCACAACATATACATCACTGCTTGCAGATACTGAAATGCACATGGTCTGAAGATTCACTCTTATGCTGATGACACTCAAAATTAGTCTAACTTTTAATGCCTTGCACAAATGACATGATATGTTGTAAGTCTAAAGTTGAAGTCTGCATTCAAGTTATCAAGAACTGGATGACCCAAAATAAACTTAAAATGAACAATAGCAAATAAACATTATAGTGATTTCTTCGTCTTATCGTCCCAGGCCTCTCATTAATGCTCTTGTAGTAATGCTCTGCAATTGTTAAAAACATTATTGTTGTATTTGACAAGTTTTTTTCATTTTTATCTCACATCACTTCTAAAACATAAGGGTTCCCAGGGTTATATTTTTGTCTGTTAGTAAGTTGAACACCATAAATTATAGGTACTCATATATATGGTATTGTTTGTAGATAAATGTATTAGAAATGTGTTCAGTGTGTAGATATATATATAGAAATAAGAGAAAAATAACATATATAAGTTGAATACCTTAAATTATAGGTAGGCATATATTTCTAATTCATTTATCTACAAACAATACTATATATATGTGTACCTATAATTTACGATGTTCAACTTACCAACAGAGAAAAATATCGCCCTTGGAACCCCTACAGTTACCGCCTACATAACATTGTCCGGCTACAGTGCCAGAGTGGTTGGTCCTTGTGGTATAGTGGTTAACACGTTGGACTAGTAAACCGAAGATGTGGGGTTCGATTCCCACCGAGGGCATTTTAATCATGTTGCGTTTTTATTGTCCATTGAGATAAAAAGCTTGTCAATCTCATTTACTGAGTGATCACATGCCCACTGATTTTTAGTCTAATGGGGCAAATTGATAATTTGGATGTGAAACTTTTCTTAGGTAGCCTCCTCACAGACGCTTTTTGTGGCATTCCTTACCAGGTTCCTCCCCACAAACTGAGGAGGGAACTGGGAAGGACTGTCACAAAAACGTCTGATAGCAGGCTTTTGTTGTAGGAGTTGGTATGAATAATCTTTCAGTGTTTATTCCTGTTATTCAACAGTATACAATTTTATCTACTGCTGCTGTAATTATACCCCTTGTCTGAGAATCATTACATCATTTGCTACAATGGTTTATCCTGGGGATTTCCATGAGAATACCTTTCACGTCCTAGGAAAACTCTTCTTAATTCTTGTTCAAGCCAATTTTTAGCGATTTTACCTCAACAACTGTTCATTTTGTTCTATGCTTCCCTTATGAAGGGTGAATGTGGCTGGTGCAGTTGGTAAGATCTCTGCTTTGCAGCCACAAGGTCCCCAGTTCAAATCCTGCAGTTTGCTAAGATTCGAATATTTGTGTGACTTTCTTTTCTGCCTTAGCCAACTCGGCTTTCCTCCCTCCCATGGTACCAGCACTTGCTGGGAGCTACAGTAACCTGCGATGAATTAGTGGCCCTTCCAGGGATCAAAGACTCTCATCTGCTTAACACTATGGAAGTTGGAGATATGCACCGGCTCTTTTGACCACTAGGCTCTTAAAGGATTTAGCTTAAGCTTAAGCTTAAGCTTAGCTTACCATATGTTTGTGCTTTTGCGTAGGTGTTTCCAAGATCTTACTAATCCCCATACACCCCTCAAAAGTATTGGCTTCACCTCTATGCTAATAATATTATGTTCAATACTATCTTGGTTGAGTTGCATGTTTTACATGATAATGTATTGTTAATATTTTTTTAGTGCTTGTGTCACCTGTTCTTCGTGTAATTGAAGCAGCAAGGACAGGCGACATTACAGAACTAAAGCAAGTCCTTCAGGAATATGCTCCTGAGAAGCGTTCTCATCTGCTTAACATAAGAACAGATGGCATGACCCCCCTGATAGTGGCATGCAAGCATGGTAATGTTGCCATAGCTGAAGCTTTGATTGAAGACTATGGTGTTGATATTGAGCAGGAAGGGTCCGTGAAAATTGAAGGTTTGTTGTAATGGTTTTGTTTGGGTGAAATATCTTAACATCTGATCACAGATTAGTAGGCAACCTTTGTGCACTGCAAAAATTCCACGCCAGGTGATTTCGATGTATCAGAGAATGTACTACCCACACCGTTTAAAAGCAAATCATACATCTATACAAAAAAGTGATATTGTTCTTGATTAGCTTAAACACTTTTTCGGCTGCTGTGAGAAGTTCTAAGCTATAGAAAACTTTTAAAAATTTGGGTCTGGCTCTCAAAAACTTAAAATGCTTATCTCATCGAAATGGGCTCTTTACTGATTCATAAAAATTCTTTTTAGGATGTTTATTCCAAAAAAAATCGATTTTATGGCCAACTTTTTTTGAAAATTGAATCTGCCGCTTAAATTAATCATTTAGTTATTTTTGTTGAGTTTTTTTTTACTCCAGCGAAATTTGTTCTGTATCAGAAAATACAATTCTGGTGTTGAGTTTGGCGAGATATTTGGCGCATGACCAGCTATATTTTCGGCTTTTAGATACATTTGAAGTTTGGGTTTCTTGTAAAGCAGTTTACGAGATTTTTGATCAGATTTTTTGTTTTTTTAAACAGGGTTAAATTCTTTGCCAGATTTACTGAAAACCGGATTTACGAATGTTGAAATTGTATTTTTTTATGGTGTGAATACTTTAGAGCGAAAGTATGCATATTCTGCTTTTTTCAAAAAGTTTAAATTCTTTATGTGTTAAAGTCTTCCAGAATATGAGCTCTTTCAATAATTATAAATGTCGTGTACCAAAGCTACTCTTACCGCAACTTATAGTAGTATTACTGTAGATTTGTTAGTTAACAATTTTTTTATCTGAATTATACCAGTCCGGTTGTAGCAGTATTCAATCATTTGATTTAGGTTGATGTCATTTGATATTTTGTTCAATCCTCTTGTTTTTTGTTCAATGTTTTAGATTTCATTTCAATCCTTTTATCATTTTTTTCCAATCTTTTCATTTACTTATAAAAAATGGCTATCGCCCATAGTGAAGACGTCAAAGCTTTTAAAAAGTGTGTTTAGTCATACAGCAAAATTCTCTGAAAAAAGTAATCCATCTTTGTATTTCCTTGGTTCGCTGTATAAATAAACACACATTATAAAAGCTTTGACGTCATCACTATGGGCAGTAGCCATGTTTTTACTAGTAAATAGAATCTTGCCGAAAACCGCTAGTCAGTTTTGAATGAAAAAGCAATAGATTGAATAAAAAATACACAGAATTGAATGAAAAAATTAATATAAATGATTGAATGATAAAAATTGAAAGATTGAACAAAAATGATAAAAGGATTAAAATGAAAATTAAAAGTTTGCACATAATAACTTAAGATTAAATGAATAGATGAAAAGGTTGAAGAAAAAACAAGAGGATTGAACAAAATAGCAAATGATATCAACCTAAATCAAGTGATTGAATATTACTACGACCAGGCAGGCATACTAAATATAGAGACGACGGTGTTCTTTTCTCTTTGCGTTGCAGGAGACCTGATCGAGTGCTGCACTCCATTGTGGATTGCATCTCTCGGTGGCCATATGGACCTTGTTCGGTATTTGGTTGATCGTGGTGCTGAGGTGAACCACACCACTCTAACAAGCTCCATGCCTTTGCGAGCTGCCTCCTTCAATGGACACACAGAGGTAGTCCGCTTTCTTCTTAGCCACGGAGCAGAGGTAAACAAACGCAACCAAGATGGAAACACTTGCGTTATGGTAGCATGCTGGAATGGACATCTTGGAACTTTTAATCTGTTGAGAATTTCAGGAGCTGAACTTGATGTAAAGGACAAGCAGGGTTTTTCCATGATTCATTGTGCAACTGCTGCAAACAATCTGACACTCCTTCACGAGTTGTTAGCCAGTGGGTTAGATGTGAATGCCGCTACAGTAGATGGTATAACACCTCTGATGTTAGCATGTGAAAAGAACCACCCCGACGTGACACGCTTGCTTCTACAACAGGGTGCAGATGTTAACAAGAGATCAGAGAAAGGTTTGACTGCTGTACATTTTTGTGCATTGTCATGCAGTTTAGCAAGCCTGCGACATTTGATTGAAAATAATGCGGACCTCTCAACCCCAACAGAACGTGGAAGCACAAGTTTAATGCTTGCATGTGCTAAAGGCTTTGTGAAAATAGTCACTGCTTTATTGGCTCGCATGACTAATGATAGCTTGAGGAGAGAAATCTCTTCCAGTGTCCTCAATATCAATCCTTATGAACGTCAAAGAGTTATAGAACCAAGTGAAGTAGCAGTCGGTATAAATACAGTTAATGAGAATAATGAGACCAGCTTAATTGTGGCATGTGAAAAAAGCAGTCCTGACATAGTCAGACTTTTGCTGCGGTTTGGAGCTAACCCAAATCTTTCTGACAAGAATGGAATAACTCCATTGATGATTGCAGCCAGAAAGGGTTCAGATGAAATTGTGAAACAACTGCTGGCAAACAGAGCCGATATTAATGATCGAGACAAAGACTCCAACACGGCACTTCATATTTGTTTGATGCACATGAAGGAGTTCACAGGTCACAAGAACTGTCTTGATGTGATGTTGAGGAACGGTGCTGACTTGAATGCGAGAAACAAAGATGGTAATACACCTATGGAAGTTGCTTTAAAGGGGAAGCTGTGGAATGGTCAGGCCGTAGAGATGCTGCACAAGCAGGGTGCAGAGCTGATGACAGAGATGAAGGACAGCAACCAAGAGACTGCTTTTCATAAGTGCTGCCGATCAGGTTGGTTGAACGTTTATTCTAATGGTTTAATATTAAAACCAGTTGATAAAAACTTTTAGTTTGCTGTCAAACTTTGGAAGTCAGGTTTGCACAGTAGTCAGCATCACGAATCGTATCTTAAATTTTGAGAGTTTTCTACCTGGAATTTTGTTTTTACTTCCAGTGTTAGGGTTTTGTCTGCATTCCCTGGATTTCCTCTGCATTCTCTAGATTTTCCGTGCGTTATCTGGATTTCCTCCTCGTTTTCTGGATTTCCTCTGCGTTCTGTGGATTTCCTTTTCGTTATCTGGATTCCCTCTGCCTTTTCTAGATTTCCTCAGCATTCACTGGTTTTGCTCTGCATTTTATGATTTCCTCAGCACTCTCTGCATTTACTCTGCATTCTCTGGATTTCCTTTGGAATCTTTGGATTTTCTCTGTTTTCTGAATTTCCTCCTGGTTCTCTGGATTTGCTCTGGGTTCTCTGGATTTGCTCTTGGCTCTCTGGATTTCCTCTGCCTTCTCTGGATTTCCCTTGCATTTTCTGGAATTCCTCAGCGTCCTCTGGATTTTCCTTCCGTTCTCTAGATTTCCTCCGCAAACTTTGGATTTCGTCTGTGTACTCTGGATTTCCTTGGTATTCCCTAGATTTCGTCTGGGCTCTCTAGATTTCCTCTGAGCTCTCTGGATTATTTTTGCATTCTCTGGAATCCTCTTGTGTTCTCCGATCGGAATTTCCTCAGCGTTTACTAGATTTCCTCTGCAAACTTTGGATTTCCTTTGTGTACTCTGGATTTCTTCAGCATCCTCTGCATTTCCTCTGCAATTTCTGGATTTTTTTCTGCGTTCTCTAATTTTCCTCTGGGTGGTCTTGAGTTCCTCACTGCATTTAAAAGGTTTTCTAGGTTTCCAGGAATTCCTCAAGGTACTCATGTTAGTTGGGGTACCCCTAATTCAGTCTTTTACTGGGGTTTTCTGGAATTCCTCAAAGTACTCAGGTTTGTTGGGGTTCCTCTAATCCAGGCTTTTTGAGTTTTATGGATTTCCTCAAAGTACTCAGGTTTGTTGGGGTTC
>JAOBRB020705502.1:2087-16817 GCA_027575285.2 Zoanthus pulchellus | reverse complement strand
GGGTGCATGATTGCTAGTCTAACCCCTTAGGGTTGTAAATCATGCACCCGCCACCTTTTTTTCGTTTTCATTTACTTCTTTTGTAATTCTCAATGTAATTAATTCTCAATAAAAACCGTTGAAACCGTTGGGCTGCCTGTGGTTTGGCTAAAACCGCTGTTTGAAAATATCGTTGTTACAAAAACTCAAGTGCAACGTCACTCAAAATGGACAACGCGAAAGAAGGTCGACTTGTTGGCAAAACTGCCGTAATTACTGCAGCTGCTCAAGGAATAGGTCGAGCTGTAGCACTCTCATTTGCTAAAGAAGGAGCAAGAGTCATAGCTACAGATATCAATTATGAAAAGTTAACCGATCTTCGACGCATCAACCCCGAAATTGAGATTCGAGTTCTGGATGTCACCAAGTCAGATGCAGCGAATGACCTCGCAGCTGAGGTGAACGAAATCGATATACTCTACAACTGCGCGGGAATAGTACTAAATGGCACCATTCTTGAGTGTAGTGAAAAAGATTGGGACATGTCATTTGATTTAAATGTCAAAGGAATGTTCAGGATGTGCCGAGCTTTTATTCCTAAAATGGTTGCTCGTGGTTCTGGTTGTATTATCAACATCTCGTCTGTAGCCTCCTCTGTTAAAGGTGTACCAAACCGGTTCGTTTATACCGCCACAAAAGCCGCAGTTATTGGTCTGACTCGAGCCATAGCAGCAGATTTTGTAACGAAAGGAGTCCGATGTAACTGTATTTGCCCTGGTACTGTGGATTCGCCGTCTCTCAGGGCAAGAATACAAGCCTCCAAGGACCCAAAGTTGGCGCTTCAGCAATTTATTTCCAGGCAGAAAATGGGTCGCCTTGGAAAAGTAGAGGAGATTGCTCATCTTAGTGTGTATCTGGCTTCAGACGAATCAGCTTATACTACTGGAGTTGAATTTATCATTGACGGAGGATGGAGCAAATTGTAAACATAGTTTTGTCAAAACATTTTTGTAGAGTGTAGCACTGTGATTCATGTTGTTTTTGACTAGGCTGGCATTGTCTGAGAAAGAGTCTCGTGACTTGTAATTCTCAGGTGTAACTTTGCCTACTTTTGAAGAGTTAAGCCACTCTCTACCCTAAATTTTGAGAGTGAAGAATTCGGGGGATGTCTGCCAAACCATTCCTCCAGACCATGCGAAGGTCCAACTTGGTTAGAGGACAGTTCAATGGCAATTTCCTATCAAATATTAACTCGAAAGTTAATTTTTAAACTTCACTAAACTTCACCCAAATTCAGATTTCCCTTAAAAACAAACCTATCTCTTCCCACAAATCTCATCCAAAAAAACTAAAAATATTTACCAGGCTTCCATTTTACTCAATCTATAAAATGATATCGTTTTTTCCGATTTTCAAAATAATGACGGAACTATCAAAAATGTCTCTAAAAGAAGTGAAAAAATGCCCATAGGGTAGAGAGTGGCCTTAACCAACAATTTGTATGCAGATCCTCCTTGGACTAAGTGTTTCTGGCTAAAGATAAAATAATTTTAAATAACAATTTAAGGTCATTGCCCTAAAATAGAACCTACATTCAGATTTTTTCCAAACTTTGCCCATGTGTAGTTCATTATATGTAAACTGCAAAAATGAATTAAAAAGAGGGGGTCACCGTGCTTGTTCTTCAGCAACGAAGCATCGAAATATAGTAATTTCTGCATGTTTGGACAAAAAGGACTATGATAGAGCATTTGTCAAAAACAGGAATTCTTTTCTGAAAAGAACAGTTAACGGCTCATTTCATAGAATTTTTTTCTTGTTCATAAATCATTTTCAATGTGAAATCTGTTTGAAAACTATTCCTAACCAGTACTACTGAGATATTCAACAAAATAATCTAATTCCTTACCTTTGAAGATAGGCCAAAATGTCCATTGGCTAGATATTAGGTGCAAAATTTGATATTTCTAACAATAGGATTTTCCTTTAATTTTCACGGTACTTAGCAAAAGATATTGTGGTAAGAAATCTGAAAAGAGAAAATAGGTTGACCGAGTTGGTTTTACAGATATTTTACAAAGCAGTGGTAAATCGAGCTTCAAAACTGGTTTCTCCGCGAAGGGACTGGGGCAAGCCTTGTAAAGACACCTTAATTTCCGTGCAAAATGCAAATTAAGAATTTTGTTGTTAGATGCAAGTCAGATTGAGTGATACTCAGTAGTTAGCTTGAAATAAGCGTAAATTTTTTATTTTGCCATTGTGTGCAGTAGAGTTGCGCACTGCAAAACAGGGGAATGACCTTAAGCTGTGAAATCATCTTCGTCAATGAAGATTGACTATTATTGCTTACATTCAAAGTTAATAAAGGTTAATGATATCTTTGTGTACAGCAATGGCTGCAATATTTTATTGTAGTAGTTCACAGATATCAGAACAAAATTGTTATCATTATTAAAATACCTTTATGTAATATAATTGAAATAAAAGTTTTTACAAAAAGTTTCCAAAGTGTATTGGTTTTTCTTTGCAACATGCATTAGAAAATACGATAGTAATTTGGGACGCTTGAAAATTAAACCATGAATTTCCGTTTTGCATTTTTCTGGTGCATTTTTTTATGCAGGAAATTTTATTGGGCCACATGTCATCACCCACATTCTCATACACTTGGAGTGGCTGTGCAGCAGTGCTTTTGGTCAGCAACCTGCTTTACAAATGTGAAACGCCACACGACTCCCGTTTCATGGTTCATTATTCAGATGCCATTGCATCATCTGCAAGGCAAGACACTTCCGAAGTTGCTGTTGTATTTCATTAGTTTTGGTACTCTATCCTTCATTTTCATCTACCTACTTTCTATTGAAGAAAAAGAGAGGAAAATGCAAGTTTGAGCTCCCTAGAGCTTTTGTAACTCGGATGCGGTCGGCGAGAACTCGCAAGATTTACTCGAGTTGTTGCTCTTATAAATTAAGGTGAACATGGACGCTAATGGATTGACCCAGGAATGGTTGGTTTAACTTTTTGTTTAGAGTAAAACAACTTAAAACATTGCATTAACTCGGGGATATTGATTCGTCCTTTAAAAAATGCTTCTTTGAACTCCACATGTTTCTTAGTTGTTGAAGTAAAACTGTCCGAGCAAGACAGAGATCGCCATTTTGCTTGCTAAAGCCAACACGTACAGAGGTCCGACTTGTAAACTTACTTACCTGGTGTATATCTATATGCTTACATTTTATTGTTTCAAAAGATGTCATTGACTCGAGAATAATGAATTCTGCATTCATTAGTGTAAAGTTTGTGACAGAAAAATGTCCGAGCAAGACTTTACCCATTCTAAATGCCGCCGTATTTCTGTCGCCAATGGGGAGCAATTGCAGAATACCCGTCCACTACCCGTCCACTATTGTTCTAGATTTAACTGTGCATATGTTTCTTAAGAACGAGGAATGAGCAACTAACAACGATTTTAACGTGAATGCCATCGTGTTTTTAAATAACGCGTTGAGCAGAAACTTCCGCTCGACCACTGTAGAACTAATTTAGTAATGATAATGTAAATTCTACACCGTAAAAAAGATAATACTTACTGACGTTTCGGACGTTAGTCCTTCGTCGGAGTAAAGGGAAGAAAAAGAAAATGTAGAGTTTATTATTTTGAAATAAAAATTATTGTGCTTCATAAGATGTCATTGACTCGTGAATAATAAATTCTGCGTTCATTGGTATAACGAATGTATGAAACCTTTTATTTAAAAATAAAATATATAAATAATGACAGGGTAGTCTATTCAGAGCTAATAAAGATCTGTTATCCATGGGAGCCCTGTCAAATATTTATAATATTATAAAAGATGAATAAAAGTGCATAATAGAATAAAACTAATTTGAAATATAGAATATCTAACTGTAATGGTATACTAAACAATTTATCTAAAATTATATTTAAACTATTTACAACAATAATCTATAATTAACAGATTTTAAGAAACAAATTTATTGAATGTAATACAGTCATTGTAATAAAAAGATTTTTTGGCGGTCTCGGTTCTTACTTTTGCCTTTCGTAAATGTAAAAACTTGTTCTGTCTAGTTACTCTGGCCCTATTAAAATGAAAATATTCTTTGAAAAATTGAGGGCAGTTACCTGAAATACATTTCTTCACTAAATTAAAAACATGCATATCCCTCCAATCTGCTTTATTGCTATCTTAAGTCCTACTAACTGACTATCTTCGATGCCCTTCTTTGAAAATTGTCTATTGTAGAGGCATTAACAGAACCACAACAATTCCATACAGAATCGCAGTAATTGAAAATTGGGCGAATAAACGAAAGGTATTACGTATTTGCAGCATGTACAGTTAAATTTCCACGTAATCGAGACAATTAAATTTCTACCGGCGTAATCGAGACCTGCTCTAGATGCAATATACTTTAAAAAATATGAGAAGTCCAAGAGATAGTGTCATCAAATATCACATCAAGATACATAAACTCGTACACACGCTTAGTTTCAGTTTTCGTGGTGTTTAGAAAAAGACTATTATCCTGAAGCCATACACATATATTGGAGAGATCTTGATTCAAAGTCTCTTGGATAACAGATGTATATCTTGTCCGGCACAAAACAGCACTGTGTCATCTGCGTGCATCAGCACATTACAGTGCCGAATGCTATGTGGCAAATCATTGATGTGTAGAACAAAGAGCAAAGGCCCTAAAATAGAGCCTTGCGGTAGACCAAAGGTAGTTTCCCACACACTGGTCTTCTCAAGTACCAACCAAATATAAAAGAAATGCCATCATAAGTGCCTTACATCGAGAAAATTTCATCTCACTGGGAAACAGAAGTGAAATCAATCAGAGAAACTTTTCGCAGAGCAGGCTACCCATATTTTTCCGTCAATGACACCATTGAAAAGCTTGAGAACCCATCGGAGCCTGACACATTATTCCCAACACACTGGTTTGATGAAAGACCCATGATTAACATCAATCTACCATATTGCCAAAACAATGAAAAACAAAGCTACAACTTTATCAACAAACCTACTCGCTATACCCAAGGACATTTTAGATTTAAAATCATTTGGCAAACCAGGAAAATTACTTCTCTGTTTTCACTTAAAGACAAAATAATTCACCCGTCTAATTAATGTAATTTATGAAGGAAAATGTCAAAACTGCCACGCACACTACATTGGCGAAACTTCTAGAAATTTTTCCGTTCGTAAGGAAAAACATTCATGAACACAAATCTTTTGTTGTCATTGAACCGTCACGCCATCTAAAAACTAACCCTAACCATTGTTTCTCTTGGAACATTCTTGACACATGCAAATATTGGAAAATTAGAAGACCAAAAGAAGCACTCCTTATTGGCCGTCACCAACCATCTCTTAACAAACAAGTTTCCGCTTTTCATTTGTCCCTTTATCCGAAAGGAATCTCTTAATTTCTTCGAATTTGCAATTATAATTCTCCCACCTTCAACTACTTAAGTTCTTTGACAGCGTATGGATTTTTACAGCCTGATGATGATCACTTAATCGAAAACGTTAGCTTTTTTAAAAACTTTAACATCGATAAAATATACCTTAGTTTTATCATTTTATTAATATTGGCGAAGATGACTCAATAATAATAATAATAATACTAATACTGATACTGATGCTGATGCCGATGCTGATGCATATGCTGATGCTGATGCTGATGCTGATACTGAAGTCTTTATATAGCCGGCCAAAGACCTACTAGTTGGGGACACCATCTTTACCCCTCTCAGGTGGACGGAGACCAGTAATTTTGTCACAAAATTAATGCTATTACAAACTCAAATAATGAAGTCAAAGATCACAACTAATGTCAATGCTTTTCATTATTGATTATTATGGTAAATTTTTGCCTAGGGGAAGGGAAATGAGATAGCCAGTGCTAGTGGCCTTTAAGTATTTGCTCTCCACTCTTTCCCGTTCTTCCCATTGGATATAATACCACATCGTGTATCAATCGTCTAAGCTGTGCACTCTCTAAAAGCGGAAATTAATTTTACTTCCCTTTTAATTTGAAGGCTTTGTTTCAATAACACATGAAAAAACAAGTTTTGACTGATAAATCAACAATTGTACAATATAAGAAAGGCGCAGCTCTAATGAAAACTTCAATGAACAAACTAAAAGACGTATTCGAGCTGTAAAGAGGTAACTTGTTGCATGATCGACATTCTGCCACGCTATGAACAGATTCAAAGTGTTCTTTCTGATCATTGTGATAACAATTCATGCTTTTAGTAGCAAAGCAGCCAAGCCAAGCAAAAACCAAGAGGTATTCCGGGCCAAAAGCTTGATTGATTCTCTGTTATTAAAACTCCATTTCAATCTGAAGCAACTTCAGGTTAAAGAACAAGCGGCTGAAAACACTGCGAAAGAAACAAAGAATGGAATCTCCGTCCTCCGTTCAGAACAAGCCCAAGCGAGCAAGATACAGCGACTCCTACATAAACTTGCAACCGGACAAAAGATGCATCAGCTTTATCCGGTTTGCCCATGGCACTTCTACAGTACGATCGAGTTTCAAGAAATGCAGCCCATTGTGATAAGAAGTATATCAGCTATTCCGCAAGAATACACAATATCTTTTGACGGTAATGTATTTCTCGTAATGAAGTTGTGCATTTTTCAAAAGTCCTTTTCCTTGTGTTTATTAAGTCTCGTGCATTTATAATGAATACAGTTGTTTACCATTTCAGTATGGTATAAAGTTATTGGTCATACTATTGATCAGAAATTCAGTGGTTAAGCTTGTTTGTTGAAGATGTTAATTAATTGCTAATTAACTCGATATTGGCAATTTTTCCGCGTTGGTTTCTATACGAATAACACGTCATAAACAAATGAACAATGAACAAAACTAAATTTATCGTTTAAAAACTATCTTATATATAAGTATATTAAGTTTCGGAATATTCTAAAAAAAGAATTTATAAAAAGGTTATTTTCGAGCCGAATTTGTTTCTAGTGTGGTTCAGGCCTAGGAAAGCAGTTAATTGTTTTCCAGAGTGACCTTCTTTATGTTCCAGCTCAACTTATATTGATGGTTTCAGACTAGAATGGCTGTGGAAGCCAATCTGAGCGCGCTTAAAAAGCAAGATCTAGTGATTTGGTTGTATAATATATTGCTAAGATTATTGATATTCCAGGGGTGCAGCCAGAATTTGGGAGAAAGAGGTTCCAATGTTTGATAAGGAAAAAAAAGCTCTCAAATACTAGAGACAGTGAATGTAGTATTAATGTTTAGTAGGATACCCAAAAAGCGCAAAGAGATTACGCAATTCTATTCGCTTTTCGTATGGCAAGCGTAGAACTGAAAATTGACAATTGTTTGGATAAAATTGCTGAAAACGTAAAAAAGAAGAATTGAGAAGAGGGTTGCTGAACGTTAGAGGGGAGGTGGGGGGTGGTTCTGGACCCCTTGGAACTCTCTCCTGGCTACATCCTATGCCTTTCCGCAAGTTGCCAGTAAAACAGCCAAAAGTTGCTCAAAAATTTGTAAAAAGATGCCCCAAAGTTGCCCATTTTCCCCAAAAGTTGCCAAAAAGTTGCCCAATTTTGGAAAAGTTTCTCAAATGTTGCCTGCCAAAACACTCGCTAGGGGTCACCCACAATGTGAATATAGGCTGCTAAAAATGTCTGAATATGGTGCTTGTTGTGTCTGCAGTGATATTATTACTGATCATCAGTTGCTTGATAACATTACCATAACTAATGAACTGTGCCAGTTAGAGTCAATCAGTCCGCACTTCATCATCACAAATCAACAAAAGCATCAATAAAATCAAAAGGTATGCTACATGAGCACGCGCCTTATAGTTCTGGCCTGTCTAAATAATACATCATTTACACAGCATATTTAAAACTGCCACCATTGGATCAAGCAATATCTAAAGCTTACACTTTCTTCGTTGACTTCCATTGAAACTCAACATAACCGAGGCCTCCACAGTTTCTTCTAAAGCAGGGTCTTGTTGCTTATTGAATAATGATTCCATCACACTGAAAATCCGTTCAGCTGCTGCTGAACTAGAACTGGGTTGGACAAGCAGCATTTTCTTGACAACTGCAGACCAGTGTGGAAGGGTTTCACTATTACTTGACCAACGTGGCATCCTTTAATCGAATTTCGATACGGTATGTTCTTTAACCGCTGATCGTATGTATCGCATGTTCGTTACTACTGATATCCGGAGACACACTGTGTTTATAATAGTAGGATTCTCGCCTCCTTCACAGCAAGAAAACAATTATGAAACCACTTGTTGATATTGAAAGCACCGTAAATGTAAAACTTTAAAAGCAAAAACCACCCAAACTCTCCTCCATGGTTTGACCAGAACCTGCACGCATGCGCACAACTAGCATCATCAGAGTAAATTAAAAGCGAGTAACTGGAGCAACCATGGACTCATCAGCACGGTGTAGCTTTTGAGCCTCAAGCAATGAGCTACAAGGGAGCGGGTTCAGAGAAGTAGTTTAAGGCTTAACACCCACCGTAGGCATGTGGGAGCCAGGTTGGTGTATGCCAAACATACCACAGGCGATGCGTGTGGAGAAAGGTTCCAAAGAGAGGACCTAGTGGTTAAGTTTTACATTATTGAAATTATGTTCATTTAAAAAACGTTTTTAGTAAATATGTTTATATATTAGGTAATAAATCTTTTATTAAACATAGAGCATGGCATAAAAACTTCTCTTAAATTCTGTCTAACACACACATGCCATGCCCAATATTCAAGAGAAGTAGAAACAATTACCCAAATACTAACAGGTTACCCGGTTTTTTCTTTTCAGTAAATCACCGTTCACTTATTGATGAAGGGATTGCTCAACCGAGTGGGAACGATTTAAGAGTTTATTTTAGGTCTTCGAGATACGCTGAACCCACTCAAATTGATCGTATCATCAGTGGACTGGGCACTACTACAGTCAAAGTCTTTTTCTCAACCCAGGTTCCGATTGCCGCCAATTTTACCGACGAGCTCAGTTATTATGTTGTTTTCGGAAGTAAGACAGCTGGTCCAGCAAAGGATAATCCCCAAAACGTTTATGCATTTTATGACGATTTCACAGATTCTGATTTGAACGGAAGGTGGACCAAGAACTGGGGAGAGTGGACGGTCAATAAAGGAGTGCTACTGGGAAAGACTGATAGAACACCGTCCGGCGATAGTTCAGAGATCGGTATATATGTGACAAACGGGAGGGATTGGAAAGATGTCCACGTAGATCTCGAAATGATGGAAACTTCTGATAAACAATATCCGGGGCCTTTTCTTAGGGTCTTGGATCCGAGCTTTGGTCACACAACGGCCTGGTGGTTTGAATATTATACTAAAAACACTGCCTGCACCATGAGACCCTACAAGAACAACGGGGATGGAAAGTGGAAATATAAGGCAAACTTACCCTATCCACTAAAACTACACAGGTGGTTTCATTTTACGTACAAAATCAGTGGTAACAGATTTTCGCAGTGGGCTGATGGCAAACTTATTCATGACAACGTCCAGGTCGAAGACGCCTGGATGATACCGAAAGGAACTCTGGGATTAGGATGTCATAACATGTACGGTACTCAGGGTTGTCGTCTATATTGGGATAATATCAAGGTAAAATTGCTAGTCACCATGCCACCGCAGGTTTCACTTGGCACCCGTTGCACTATCAGCCACAGCTCCAATCATCTCTTGGGTAAAAAGCAACTTCCGGCCAATTCCTGCAAACAAATTCACGACGCAAGCGTCCTAGGTGGCAACCCTCGGGTCAAGAACGGACTCTACTGGATTAGAACCCAGCGGAGGAACCTCAAAGCAGCCGTACAGACATATTGCGACATGGAGAACGGGGGCTGGACTCTAGTGGGAAAGATTAGTGGAAGCGTTGGAAATATTTACGACAAATGGCTGGTCAAGAACAACAACCTCAACTTACTGAGCCTAGGATCAATGATATCATCGTCCAATCAGATGAGCTGCATGGATGCAAGGCTGCTAGCGGTGGATTATGCCTCTGAGGTAATATTAGCCAGTGGAGACAATAGCAATGGTATTGGAAAGAAGTGGGTAAAATGGGAGCTACCCAGTCAAAGAAAGTTGAGGAGTTTTTGGAACCACACGATTGGCTACCAGGCCGTAAATAGTGCTGGGAAGGAATCTGTGACAGTATTTGCTTGGAACGGGGGAAAAAAGGTATAATGTAAATTTAAATAATACGCTTTACATTTGTAGAGATTCTCAGATGAATTTTCTTTGGTCTTGCACAGAAAAATGTCACTACGACTCAACAAAATAAGTTGGAGATACTAGACAAGTCTAAGAAAATGCATGGCGAGGGGGGAGGAGTGGGTCTAAGGTACGAACAACGCCCTTTTGAATGCCAAGAAAGGGAAAATTCAGAAATAATCATATTCGAGTTTTTTCTTAAATGGTAGTGGTAACTGGCTCTAAAAATGAGAGAAGCCAGCATTTTAGAGAGTACAGGTTCTCGGGAAAATTCAGAAACACTTGGTCCATATTGTCCCTCTAGATTGCGGCTTTGGGGCTCAATAAAACCTACAATTCAGTGCATCCCCTCTTAAACATTCCTGTCGACGCCTATGCTAATGGCAAATGTAGCAGACGCTTATTACCGGTTGCTGTAGTGTTATTCCTTCCCTGAGCGGAACATTAGGGACCTTAAGCAACTAGGACGGCGACGCCGACGACGGCGGCAGAAAACAATAGAAAATACAATGAGAGCACGTTGGAATGCAGCGAGTGGAGCACGTGCACGGAGTTGTCACTAAAATTAGAACGTAAAAACACCTGTTTTGGAGTTGTCGAGACAACGTGTACATAAAAGCAAAAACTTTCTCAGTATCTGTTTAGCTTTATGGAGAAACATTGAATCGTTTTTCTATTCACAAAGCCAAACAAATAAAACCCTAGGCCTAATGGCCCGCACAAACAAGTAAATTGTAAATTAGAAAGGTCATTTCGTGGAGCCGTCGTCGTTGCTTGAGGTTTCAACTAACTCCATTCCAGAAGTAGGAACTGTTTCAATATAATTACCCCGTAAGGACGAAAAATATTGTTGGCTGTACGTGACGTAAAAAAGGAAAGTTCCCAGATATTTGAAATTAAAATAATAGAAAAAAAATGATACGTTGCACAGTCATAGCTGTATAATGTAAAAATACTTGTTCGGGCTAATATAACTTTTAAAAGAAAAAAATTAAAAAAAGTTGTTGAGATAAACTATATTTAGGGTGAATTCCACCGTCCATCATCAGGTTTGTTACTGACTAAAGTTAACGTATAATGTGTCTCGAGAAACTGTGGCGCTTCGGTTTTACAGCTGTTAACCGTTGTTTACTTTTTGGCAAACTAGACAAAGCAACTGTGCATACGTAATAATTTAAACTTTCTTTTATTCTAGCAACTTTCGGATATCGCAGAACTTTGATTCAGGCAATTTTGTATTGATTTATCTAATAAAATAATACCAATTTTTTATGATTTTGTGAACATCAATTTAATTTATTCAGACCTATGACAAAAAGATAAAATAAAGTGATTTAGATGAATCCGACGTAATACAGTAATATTTAACAACTATTCCATTCGCGCTTGTTGGATATGAGATGGTAAATAACCAACGAGGCGTGTAGCATTGAGTTGGCTATATAATCATCTCATATCCAACAAGCTCGAATGGAATAGTTGTTTTACTAAATTTTCAGCCCATCGATTCTTGAAAAGACAACCAAATTTTAATCTCACATATCAGCTTGGCGAAACTTTACATAGTTTGTTTCTATATATGGTCATTCGATATATATGAACTAATAACCGAGAATGAGTGAATCAATCAGAACGCTAGAAATGCAATATTCGAGGTTGAAAATTTAATATACTGTAGTGGTCAACACCGTAGGTCAGTGTAAGCCCTTACGCAAACTGACGCCATATACAGACCTCACTCACGACCGCTCGGGTCATAACAAACTGTTTAGCTGGTGTCTGACCTTATATTGTTTCTTCCCTCAGACTTGCTACCAAAACAAGTACGGCATTATGCCCCTTATGGCTCATGGCGGCTCCTACCCGTACGCTTCATACAACCCTCAGGGAAATACTGATGTGAAAGATTATTGTATGGGAATTGGGGTTATGTTGAAGGGAGCTACAGTGCATGGATGGTCTCAGAATGGGAATGGATACGACAGCCCGAAAAACAACGGAGATTGGCCAAACACTAACTACAACCATCAAGCACCTTATATAACCGTTTGGCTTAAATGAGCCAATGGCTACGGACTGATACTAATCAAGGACCTTTTTCGGCTTTACGAAAAGCACATCTAAGACAACTCTAGAGTTTGTTTCTGAATAAAGATTGTCTTTCAGTACATTAACATAATTAAACTTTCTCATATAATCAGGAAAAAAGAATCTCTACGGTATTTATCAGCATTCAGTTAAGCGCAATTAAAGATTATGTTGATAATTTTGTTTAAAATGCAATTACAGGCAACCCTCAGTGTGTGTGGGAAAATTATTAACGACATTTTCAAAATGTTATAAGACTTTATATGAGAAATTTTAAATTTTACCATCGATTGTATATATATAAAGAATCTATCAAATTATAAAGTAATTTGGAATTAAACATACCTTGAAGCTTCAAAGTTGTTTGATGTTGTTTTGTTTTTCCTGCGAGCGGATTTTGGGTTCTTGCGAGTGGTTTGTAGGTACCTTCTAGATAATATTTTAGAAGTTAGGAGACATCGGACGGTCACTACTGTCAAACTGGCAGAACAAAATGGAACCATCATATCTTATGTATTTTGCTTTCTGGTCATGGGAAACTTTGGGTATCGAAAGGTGAGTAAAAGATTTTTGGAGGGATTTTGTTCTGCCGGTTTGACAGTTGACCGTTCGATGTCTCTTACCTTCCACAATATTATAGATGTTACCTATAGGTACTTTATATATAAAGTACTTGCAAGAACTCAAAATTGGCTCGAAGCTATTTCCAAATTACTTACAATTTGATTGACTCTTTACAATCGACGGCAAAAGTTAGAATTTCTCATGCAAAGTCTTATAAAATTTTGAAAATGTTGTTACTAATATAACTACACACACTGAATTTGGGTTGCCTGTGGTACAATACTTTTGTTTATGGATTTCGGAGCAAAAACAAAGAGTTCAAATACCGTAAAATCTCACATTAAAGTTCTTCTCCTCCGCCTAAGATAAAAGCCCCCCTCCTCCACCTTAGATAACTCCTCTCCCCCACCTTGGATTAAAGGCCCCCTCCCCCAACTTGAATAAATGCTCCCCTCCACCACCTTGGATAAAAGCCCCCCTCCCCCAACTTGAATAACCCCTCTCCCTCCTATCTTGGATAA
Organism: Zoanthus pulchellus; assembly: GCA_027575285.2. NCBI lineage: Eukaryota > Metazoa > Cnidaria > Anthozoa > Zoantharia > Zoanthidae > Zoanthus > Zoanthus pulchellus. The sequence continues at coordinate 3,386 of JAOBRB020705502.1, read as the reverse complement.
AAGTTCCCATCCCCCACCTTGGATAAAAGCCTTCTTCCCATACCTTGGATAAAAGCCCCCCTCCACCACCTTGGATAAAATCCCCCCTGCCCCAACTAGAATAAAAGCCATTCTGAATATAGGCCAAGACCCTTTCATTTGCTAACGGAGATATTTTTCAGTTATAAGGCCACCTAATTACAAGCTTCTTCGTTTATAAACCCATCTATACTGTATTAGTGTGCTCCTTTTGCGTTTCTTGTAAAGATATCAATTTTATAATCGCAAGTTATAGCCATGCATAAACGAGTGAAGCCATGTGGAGATTAAAGCAATAATTATGATACCAAACCAAGAAACAAATGTCCATTCTACCGATCAAGCAGATCGTTTCGCAACAAAAAGGCAAATTGATAACGCGTTAAGGGTTGTAGTTTTTACTTTCATTCCGTCGTTTTCCAGCTAAAGCAATGTCTCTACAGAAGATATTTCCACAAATGAAAAATTACAATTAGTAAAACCTATTTTCTAGTTGCATTTTGTTGTCGGAAACTGTAATGATTATGAGTAATTGGTAGTGATAGGACCGTTCGTGCTGGCCAATTCAGTCAGTAATCATACTCGTGAATGACCAATTAGACTGCACAGAGAATTGGATTCCACTCAGTCCTATTACAATTATTTTAAAATTATCAGTATATCCATTCCGAAATCCCTGTCTGTTAATTCCTGCTATATTTGATTGGTTCCTGACATTATGAGTTCTAGATAAATCGCATTATTTTGGGCTGTAATACTGCTCACTAATTTGATCAACCAATCAGATAGTAGAAAAAATTGTAATTAAAGTGATACGAAAACTGAAATGTTCGATTTTTAATTTCGATTTCTTTTTAGCAAAGTCTGAGCCTTAATTTCAGCCTCAATATTCCTATAAAGTATATTCATATAAAAAGGTAGGGTAATGCCGGTGATAGACACATGGCAGTAAATTCAGAAACAACCAGTTGAATTCAGATAACGACAAGCAAATTCAGATAAAAGGGAAATTAAGATAGTATAGCCAGTTCAATTCAGATAACAAGTAACAAATTCAGATAATAGTTCAATTGAGATAACAACAAGCAAGTTCAGATAACAAACCTTGTACGCATGTAGGTTCATTTCAATCCGAAGGCAAAAGTTTTAAAAGGCTGACTAAATGTATTAAAAACATCATTTTTTTTATAGTGTCTATCAATTGATCACGATCGTAGCTGAATTCATGCTTTGAAGCAAGAAAGCGAGACTAGCTGAAGTCACATGTACTTTGTCTTTGAT
>JAOBRB020705391.1:6212-16823 GCA_027575285.2 Zoanthus pulchellus | reverse complement strand
CATGGAAACAACTCAAAACAACATTCAATCTAAAGGGAACAAAAAAACAGGTAAAAGAAAATGACGTTAAAATTGACAATTTCTATGACATGTTTAAACAACAGAACTCCACTGGCAACAAACATATATTACATGAGTTGAAGGAATGGAATCAATCGGTCGAACTGGAAAATAATTCGCAATTCAATAAATTAAATCAGAGCAATAATATTCTTAATACTAATATCACACAAGATGAAATAGCAAAAGCAATTACAAATCTGAAAAACGATAAATCACCAGGCAGAGATAACATTTTGAATGAGGTACTCAAAGCTGTAAAAGAACAACTATTAGCACCATTGGAGAAACTCTTCATTATAATACTCAAATCAGGGGTGTTCCCCAATGAATGGAGCTATGGCCTTATCGTACCAATACATAAAAAAGGAGACATTAATTTGGCAGAGAATTACAGAGAAATACCTCTTTTATCATCTCTCGGGTAACTATTTACACAAATTTTAAACACTAGACTCATATACATCCTCGAGATAAATAACATTCTAAAACCTGAACAAGCAGGATTTAGAGCAAACCATAGTAAAATTGATAACATTCTAATACTGAAATTCATGACAGATAAATATGTCAGAAAAAGAAACAGGAATTATTCACATGTTTTGTGGATTTTCGAAAAGCCTTCGATTCCATTCCAAGAGCAATTTTACTTAAGAAAATCAATAAAGTGGGAGTAAGAGGTAATTTCCTATCAACACTTACTTCCATGTATGCAAATAACGAGTCAGCTGTTAAAATCGGTAATACAGTAACGCATAGCTTTAGATGCTATAAAGGTGTCAAACAGGGATGCATGTTATCTCCCACCCTTTTCAATATCTATCTACATGACCTGCCCGAAGTATTTAATGATGAAGCAGCAAACTTAGCTGGAATTAACAACACTGGAATTAATTGCCTCTTATATGCTGACCTTGTGATGTTATCCAAAACACAAAACGGGCTACAATATCAATTTAATAAATTAGATTACTTCTGTAGCACCTCCAAACTTGGTGTAAATCTAGATAAAACAAAAGTTATTATTTTCAACAATGGCGGCAAAACATTACATAACTACAAATTTTATTTCAATGATAATAAGCTCGAAAATGTTAAAACATAAATACTTAGGCTTCTTATTCTCTTCTGTTGGAACATTCTCCATTGCTCAAGAAGAACTAAAAAAAAATTGCACTAAGGGATATGAGTAGCCGCTTTAGAACGGTCTTTAAACTTACAACAAGACTATTCAACTGCCTAACAAAACCAATACTTTTGTATGGTAGCGAAGTCTGGTGTGTTGATACGAAAGACAACCTTATTAATGGCCCAATTGAAGCAATTCAAATAAAACTCTGTAAAATGCTATTAGGAGCTAGTAGAAAAGCTTCAAATGCTGCGTGCAGATCTGAGTTAGGTATGTTTCCTGTAAGATCAGCCGCAAAACTGACAGTAATCAAATTCTGGATAAAATTCATGAATAGACGTAATGACGCGAAACTCTCACACAATGTAATAACTGATAGATTGACTGATAACACACTCAAAACCAGTTGGACAGAGAAAATGAAGTCTCTACTTAAGAAATCTTAGTATTACGAATACTGCATCAAGCATGGTTAACGGAACTGAAGCTTGTATGGTTGACTCGGACGACACGGATTCTTTATCTTGGTACAAGTCTAATGTTAAAGGATAATACAAGTTCAATCTAAAATTGGCTTATTTGAATATCAACAGTATCCCTAACAAAATTGATGATGTTAATGATATGCTTGGAAAGGGATCGTTTGACATTTTATTTATCGTCGAGTCTAAAATTGATTCTACGTATTCTACAGCATTGCTCCGCCAACCCGGCTTTAGGCCAGTGCGCAGAGATCGTAAGAAAGGCGGCGGCGGACTCTTGGTATATATCAGAGCTGACTTGTTTGTGTATCGAAGAGTCAAGCTTGAGCCTGAGGACGTAAAATCGATATGTTTAGATGTAAAGGACGCGAACAACAGCCGTTTTCTTGTATGCGGTTGTTACAGATCGCCAGGTAAATGCAATGAATTAGAATTTATGGCATCGTTGTCCAGAGCAGCCAAATTAATGTATCAAACGCGAAAGGAACTGGTCTTACTGGGCAACTACAACCAAGATATGTTCACGAACCCCGTTCAAAATCGATTTTGTAACAAAAATCTAGTTGATTTTTGTAATCACTATTGCTTTGAAAATAAGATAACGATGCCCACACGGGTGACTGATAGAATAAAGAGCTTACTTGATGATATTCTGGCCAGCCACTCGGGACGCTTCATTAGTTCGGTAAATTTGCATCTTTGTTTAAGGGATCACGATTTGGCCTTTATTGTTCGGAAAAATAAAATTCCACGCCCAAAGCCGCGATAGGTTGAGTATCGCAGTATGAAGAATTTTGATCACGAGAAATTCCTATTAGACCTAAAAATGCCCCTTGGGGCACGGCGTATTGTTTCTCGGTCGTGGACGACATCTGGGGTCACTGTAGCACGCTGTATAAGAGCATACTCGACCATCACGCGCTGCTAAAGAAGAAATGGATACGTGATGACCAGTTACCCTGGATTTCACTAAAAATTCAACAAGAAATTGGCCGGCTCAATCGACTGTTTAAGCGCTACAGAAAGATACCCAACAAACTATCTCAGGGTCGCATATAAGCAGCAGCGTAATAAAGTCACCTCGCTAACGAGAAAGGGTATCAAGGAATTTTATAATAACGTAATATCTAACGCAAAGCATGCTGGAAAGTTTTGGAAAAAAATGAAGCCCTTACTCCCAAACTCTTCTCAATCTAAACTGAACGGTGTAATATTAGTGGAGCATGGCAAAATTATGACGGAGCCCAGTGAAGTGGTAGAGGTGTTTAATAACTACTTTGCGTCGGTTGCTGTATCTGAAACTCGTAGTGGCAGTGTGGTAAATTTTTGTGACCACCCCAGTATTCTAGGGACTGTGTCTAGACAGGTGCTGGAACACCCTTTTAATTTTGAACCAGTAAGCTCCAGTTATGTGAAAGAGATCCTGGATAACTTAAACCCACGTAGGGCGGTCGGCGCTGATGGCATTTCACTACGACTGTTGAGGCGCTCGGCACCAGTCATGGCTGAGGAGTTTACACGCTTGATTAACATTTTGATTACTAGCTGCTCTTGGTCAGATGAATGGAAGTGCGGCAATTTGACACCGGTGTTTAAGAAGGACGAGTACACGCTAAAAGAGAACTATCGCCCTGTGTCAGTCCTCACGGCGCTGTCAAAGGTCTATGAGAAAGTTATTAACGATCAACTTTATAATACTTTCTGTCACCACTTATCACAGAACCTCTCTGGATTTCTTAAGAACCACTCATGTTGCACTGCCCTTTTGAAAACGACTGATGACTGGAGAAGAAGCTTGGATAAAAGAGAGTCTGCCTTGGCCGTAGCCATTGATTTATCAAAGGCTTTTGACTCTATACACCACACTCTCTCTTGGTTGAGCTAAAAGCTTACGGTCTTTCGTCATCTGCTTTGCGCTTAATGTCATCGTATCTACTAGATTGAAAACAGAGGATTTGTTTGCAAAGTGTGTGTTCTAGTTACACGGAGTTGAAGGCGGGGCTTCCTCAGGGGTCCCTCATTGAGCCCCTGTTGTTCAACATATTTATCAATGATTTGAACTATGCTGTCCCGGATATGTCCTTGAGACTATACGCTGATGATACGACCTTGTATGGATAAAATATTTCTCTCATTGTGTTACAATTTAATGCGAACCAGGGCCTTAGCCAACCATCGGAGTGAAACCACTTGTTGATAAACAATGCCAAGACGCAAGCCCTCCCCCCAAGCAAGTACGATTATGACTTAATTTTGTATGGCTAGAGAATCAATAAACTCCCTTCGATTAGAATCCTGGGGATGAAACTTGATAATATATTAAATTTTAAAGACCATAATATTTCTGACCAGCTAAAAAAAGGCGTATTCGAAGACCGGTGCACTTAAAGGAATTAGGCGTTTCTTACCAGTTGATACTATGTTATTACTATATAACTCCTTTGTTTTACCACATTTAGAATATTGCAGTCCCCTCCTGTTAGGGGTGGGGAAATTTAGTCCAATCCCAAAAAATTGAAGAAGCGAACCATTATATACTAAGAACTTTGACTGGGCATGGTAAATCGCTGCCCTATCAAGAACTGTTAAATATATGTAAGATGGACACTTAAGAATGTAGGAAAAAACAACAATCTTTAATCCTGTTATTTAAGTGCATCAGAAATATAGGGCTTAAATATATTAGAGTCTTTTTTAGTAAAAGGCAAACGCCTTATTACCTGTGAGATAATGGTCTAAACCTCTGCATTCCACAATTTAATTTGAATTTTAAGAAAAACTCTTTTACGTACAAGTGTGCTCAATTATGGAACCAACTCCAAGAAGATGTCAAGTTGGCTGAGAATTTAAATATTTTAAAGACAAAATTAAGATCAATGAAGCTGTAATTTATACATAATCTATTTCATATTTTTTATAGATTTGTTTTTATATATATTATTTTCTCCCTAATCTTATTAATACAGTACCATAAATTTAAAATTTTTAAACATATATATTCTTATTGTAATATTTTTGTAAATAAACGTCCGTAATTTGAAGGAGCAGTTGTGCTCCTTGACATGACGTGTCTAAATAAAGTATTGTATTGTATTGTATTGACCTGTAATCTGTACTTTAGCCCCGCCGGATTTCTTTTCAAAACAAGTCAGGAATCTGCATATTTATGCACCAAAATTTTTGCACCATAATACAAACCAATTACAGCAATTAAAAATCCGGTATTCAGTAAATCTGGTAATAATTGTACAAGGTGCATTATTAAACAACAACGCGAGTTTGGGACAACAAAATCTGAGTACCCAAAAGGATTTCAACCCAAGACTTCCCACATACTGGGTGCTCGTTCTATCCACCGAGCTACAAAAACTCATGAAGAGATGATCATTTAAACGGAGTACATGTGACAAGCGTCCTGTATACTGCTAGACCAGCACGAAGGACAGAGCTCAAAATTCATCATCAATATTTCACATATTATTACCCATGATGACTTCGTGCTGATCCTTGCAGTATGTAGGGTGCGTGAGGCATATGAACTAAGTCCGAAACGTGCGCTAAACATGATTATTGTTTTTCAAGACGGTTTAAAAAGTCTCTATTTATAAAACTGTTTCTGTACAGCAGTTTTATTTAATATATTAAGGCCCTGATTACATGGAACGGGCTGGCCCGGTTGAGCGAGCTGCGTTTTTCTAACGCGATCCCGGCTGTCCCCATGAAATCTGGCTCGCAATTACATGTAATACCGTGCTAAGGTTTAATTTCAGCGCGCTTAACCGGGCCAGCCCGTCTCATATAATCAGGGCCTAACTTTGCGTTTTGTTTTGCAGGATTTTTATGACTTTCGCAAAGCTGTGGAGTCTAAGTCGTTGGAGCGATTTTTAAGGATTATCAAGTAGCTTTGTGGAGCTGTAAACTTCTCATAGCCCAGTTTTAATACTTAGAAGAGCCACATATCGTATAGAGCCAAAAAGTCTAAAAATAGTTTGGTGTAACTCTCAGTCAACAGACGAAATTACAATCTTTTCCATGGAAATTATTTTAAAACATAAATAAGAAGTCTGTATAAGAAGAAAATGCTGTCTATTATTTTCAAATATCTCGATTCGTTCCAGCTAGAGATGTTAAAATTTTTAAAACATGCAAATCAGCCCAGTGTTGACGTTATATTCAACTAAATCTTGATCTGATATGGTAAAGATATAGCAGCCAGACCCGTTTATTTTTATAAGAACCAGTAAATTTTAGGGAGGCTCACTGCATTTTCTTGATATTTCAGCTATTTCAACTCTTGTTCTTAATTCTGTGAGCGATTTGAAATAACGAAAAACAAATGAAACAATAAGACGAGGCATTAAAACATAGTACTGATCGTCTGTGGAACTTTATTGATTACGTGAATACGTGTACCAACAGTAGATATACAAAATGTGAAACGGTGCTTCTGTGTTTTTTACTGTGCACATTGCTAACGTAAATTACAAGAGTTGATAAAGTTTCTTCAGCAGCATCCCGAGCTTGTTCTTAATATTCTTATTAAAAAAAGAGTGACACTTGAGCTGCACATTGTGTTGCTAAGTTAACTGCCAACGAGCCAGGCGAGCGAAGACGCGAGCGTGACGAGGCGGCAACATCATAGAGCCAATGGACGTGTAGAATACATTTTACAGGGAGAAAAAATATCAAATTTGTTTTTGTGTAAACCAATTGCAGCACGAGTTGGATGTAAGGAAATGTACAATGGATTTTGTGTGAGCCAATCACAGCTCGAAACATTTAAATGCATGAGCAAACAGCGCCTCGCGTATTTTGTCCGGGGTTACGAACATTGAAATATAAACATAGTTTGAAATTATCTTTTCCTAGACGTTTCGTTAAAAGTGGGTCACTTTGAAATCCTGGCAAGAGACCAAGGGCGATCTGACTAACTGTAAATTAAAAAAACATCGTTAATCGAGGATTTAAAGCCGTCTTTAACTGAATAAATATACGAGCCTATGAGCAGCGTAAACGGAAAAGCAGTGGTATTTTATTTCATTTTTAATGTGCTCATCACCGCTGTTTGTGTTCTATTTCTTATAAAATTGATAAGACCAAAGACAAAGGAAAAAATATTCATAACATTGTACAGCTCAGTTGATCGTACACGTGCTTTTGTCTTGCTTGTTGGCACTTAGCAATAGCTGTTACTAGTTTATGAGTTCTAGGTCATTTTCACACTATTAGGAGCTTTAGCCTGAGCTTAATTTTCAGTCGCTTATAAAATTCTCATAAAAAGCTTGTATTGTATTAGAAATGTTTCATACTTTCACTCCAAATCAATTGTTAAAGCTCAACTTCTCCTTACATAACAAGTACAACATAAGACATTTGCTAATGAGAGCATGAGAACTGATAAAACAAAGCAAACTTCTGAATATTAAAAGTGAAATTCTCTCAAACTTGTTCAATGAAAAGTATTGGCTCAAGTTGGGAGAACTTAATATTTCAACTGGGACTAAAAGGGTTACGATTCTACTAGCCCTTTTCCACAATTCGAGCTTAACAGTTTTGTTACCATAGCAACAAACTAAGCTCCAGATCTCATCAATAGTAAAAACATTTCATTTTGATATTTGCAATTGGTCCCTCGTTTCACGATGCAGCAAGATTATTACTATGTAAGCTTAAATTTAAAGTCTCATTTCATGTTTTCAAGCTGAAAATCAGCGACATATTAAAATCAAGCAAATGGGGGACCAGAAAAACGAGTTCCCACGGGAACGTAAATTTTATATTATACCAGTATGTGTATTTCCTGAACAACTATTCGCGTGATAAATTTAATTGGCCTGAAATGCAAAATGAAAGAGCTCTATTTATATACCTCCACATTACCTATAACTTTTAAAGCAACTTTTTTGACAGATGAGAACTCTATCAAAAAATGATGACTTACAAAGTACTACAAGCTTTTAAAATCGAGTTAAAACAAATTTTCTCTGATCCCATGTGTTACTGTAAAACTTAATATCTAAAAACAAATTTCTTAGTTCAAACTCCTAATGCTTTAAAACGTCAAACCTAGTAAAGCTGTCGCTTATGGTAAAACATGCCTTAAAAAACAATGGATCAACATTTTCTCCAATCACAAACACCATATGCAAAGATGAGACATCACCAACAGGCTGTGCAATAATGAGACATCACCAAAACGGTGTGCAAAAAAGAGACATCACCAACACGGTGTGCAAAAATGAGACATCACCAGCACGGTGTGCAAACATGACACATCACCAACACGGTGTGCAAACATGACACATCACCAGCACGGTGTACAAAGATCAGACATCACCAGCACGGTGTACAAAAATCAGACATCACCAGCACAGTGTGCAAGGATGAGACATCATCAGCACCGTGTGCAAACATGACACATCACCAGCACGGTGTACAAAGATCAGACATCACCAGCACAATGTGCAAGGATCAGACATCACCAACACAGTGTGCAAGGATGAGACATCACCAGCACGGTGAACAAAAATGAGACATCACCAGCACCATGTACAAAGATGAGACATAACCAACACGGTGAACAATAATAAGACATCACCAGCACGGTGAGCAAAGATCAGACATCACCAGCACGGTGTGAAAAGATGAGACATAACCAACACGGTGAGCAATAATAAGACATCACCAGCACGGTGAGCAATAATAAGACATCACCCAGCACGGTGTGCAAAAACGAGACATCAGCAGCACGGTGTGCAAAGACGAGACATCACCAGCACGGTGTGCAAGATTGATACATCACCAGCACGGTGTGCAAAGATGAGACATTGCCAGCACGGTGTGCAAAGATGATACATCACCAATACGTTGTGCAAAAATGAGCCATCACCAACACGGTGTGCAAAGATGAGACATCACCAGCACGGTGTGCAAGGATGAAACATCATCAGCCCGGTGAACAAGAATGAGACATCACAAGAACGGTGCCAACGATTGGACATCACAATCATGGTGTGCAAGGATGAGACATCACCAGCACGGCGTGCAAACATGAGAAATCACCGGCTTGGTGTGCAAATATGAGAAACCACCAACACGCTGTGCAAGGATGAGACATCAGAAGCACGGTGTGCAAAGATGAGACATCACCAGCACGGTGTACAAAGTTCAAACATCACCAGCACAGTGTGCAAGGACGAGACATCACCAACACAGTGTGCAAAAATGAGACATCACCAGCACGGTGAGCAAAAACAAGACATCACCATCACGGTGTGCAAAGATGAGACTTCACCAGCACGGTGTACAAGGATGAAAATTCACCTGCACCGTGTGCAAAGATGAGACATCACCAGCATGGTGTGCAAAGATGAGATATCACCAGCACGGTGTGCAAAGATAAGACATCACCAGAAGGGTGTGCAAAGAGGAGACATCACCAGCACCGGTGTGCAAAGATGAGACATCACCAGCACGGTGTGCAAAGATGAGATATCACCAGCACGGTGTGCAAAGATAAGACATCACCAGAAGGGTGTGCAAAGATGAGATATCACCAGCAGGGTGTGCAAAGAGGAGACATCAAAAGCACTGTGCTCAAAGACGAAACATCACAAAAGACGGTGTGCAAAGATGAGACTTCACCACCACGGTGTGCAAGGATGAGACATTATCAGCACGGTGAGCAATAATAAGACATCACCAGCACGGTGAGCAAAGATGAGACATCACCAGCACGGTGTGCAAAGTTGATACATCACCAGCACGGAGTGCAATGATGAGACATCACCAGCACGGTGTGCAAGGATGAGACATCACCAGCACGGTGTACAAAGATAACACATCACCAGCACGGTGAGCAACGTCGAGCCATCATCAGCACGCCGAGCAAAAATAAGATATTACCAGCACGGTGAGCAAAAAAGAAACATCACCAGCACGGTGTGCAAAAATGAAACAGCACCAGCACGGTCGGCAAAGATGGAACGTCACCAGCACGGTGTGCAAGGATGAGACATCAGAAGCACAGAGTGCAAAAATGAAACATCACCAGCACGGTTTGCAAATATGAGTTACCACAAGCACGGTGTGCAAAGATGAGACATCACCAGCACGGTGTACAAGATGTGACATCACCAGCACCGTGAGCAAGAATGAGACATCACCAGCATGGTGTGCAAGGATGAGACATCACCAGCACGGTGTGCAAGGTTGAGACATCACCAACACGTTGTGCAAAAATGAAACATCACCAGCACGGTGTCCATATTGAGACATCATCATCAGGGTGTGCAAAGATGATACATCATCAACACGGTGTGCAAAGAGGGAATGTCACCAGCACGGTGAGAAAAGATGAGATATCACTGGCACGGTGTGCAACGTCGAGACATCACCGGCACGGTGTGCAACGTCGAAACATCACCAACACCCTGTGGAAAGATGAGACATCACCAGCACGATGTGAAAAAATGAAACATCAGCAGCACGGTGTGCAAAAATGAGACATCACCAGCGCGGTCTGCAAGGTTGAGAAATAACTAGCACGGTGTGAAAAATTGAGACATCACCAGCACGGTGTGCAAAGATGAGACATCACCAGCAAGATGTGCAAAGATGAGATATCACCAGCACGGTGTGCAAAAATGAGATATCACCAGCACGGTGTGCAACGATGAGACATCACCAGCACTGTGAGCAACGATGAGACATCACCAGCACGGTGTGCAAAGATGAGACATCACCAGCACGGTGTGCAAAGATGAGACATAAACAGCACGGTGTGCAAAAATGAGACAACACCAGCACGGTGTGCAAAAATGAAACATCACCACCACGGTGACCAAAAATGAGACATCACCAGCACGGTGTGCAAAGATGATACATCATCAACACAGTGAGCAAAGATGAGACATCACCAGCACGGTGTGCAAAAATGAA
>JAOBRB020705281.1:0-12247 GCA_027575285.2 Zoanthus pulchellus | reverse complement strand
AAAACTGATCTCTCATTACTGACATTAGTGGATCCATTAAAATGGACCTGCTCATGATTGATTCACTATTATTGACTGGCTCATTTGGATGCTAGCTTATACTGGTGAGATCAATTAAAACTGAGCTGTTGATGATGGATTCACTATTACTGACTAGCTCATATGATGGATGTTAGCACTGATAGGATTATCTAAAACTGATCTTTCGTAAGTGGCATTAGTGGATCCATTAAAATGGACCTGCTCATGATAGATCACCATTATTGACTAGCTCATGTGTTGAATGCTAGCTTATACTGGTGAGATCAACTAAAACTGAGCTGTTGATGGATTCACTATAATCGACTAGCTCATATGCTGAATGTTAGCATTTTAGGATCTCGTAGAACTAATCTCTCATTAGTGGATCCATTAAAACTAAGCTATTGATGATGCATTTACTATAACTGACTAGTTCATACGTTGAATGCCAGCACTTGTAGGATCACCTTAGTGACAGTTTCTCCTTAGTGACATTAGTGGAACCATTAAAATGGACCTACTCATGATGGATTCACAATAACTGACTAGCTCATATAATGGATGCTAACTTATACTGGTAGGATCCACTAAAACTGACCTCTCATTAGTGGATACATTAAAAGTGTCCTGATCAGAATTGATGATGCACTTAAATTGAATAACTTACAATGACGGATCGACTAAATTTGATCCGCTTACAATGCCATCGCTTCATACATATTCAGTTAATCAAACTGCTGCTTCTGTATCATTTTAGGATTCAGGTTCAAATTACGTTGTAGCCTCAAAGCTCATGTTTTGCTTCTAATTAAAATTGGCACATAACCGCAAAATTGTTTTCTTCATTACTCACGACTTTAACAAACAAGCGGAAAAGAAAAACGACGTCAGTATGTATCAATTTTAGAAATTAACCAAAACTTTGCTCAGTACAATATTACAAATAACATTATCAGTACAATATTACAAATAACATTTATATACCAAACCAAATAACGCAGCGCAGCAGTAATGAAAATAGAAATCTTAACCCAATATTTCTCGGAGAATGAAGAAGAAACTAAGACTCGTACTCATCACAGCCTCAGGGTTTTGTCAATCGTCAAATTTTGAAAGCCTCGTGTTTGATTTACAATACAATGCGCATCATAGCTGGAACTATTTTTATTAGCTAAAACTGGAAAGCAACATGAATTGATTTTGATAGAAGCAAAAGTATTGAAATTTCCAAACATTTTGCTTTCTTCTGCTCTGTGGATAGAGCGTCCGCCTGGTGTTCCGAGAAAGTGGTGGATTCAAATTCCGTCTTGGGCTCAAATTTTTCCCAAGTATTATTGGTTTAAAAAATAAGTCGCAAGTTACAACACTTGTTTAAAGCTCATGTGTTTCGACTTAATACTAGACATCAAGTCGGAGGTATAGCCGAAAATTTGCTGTCTTCCTGTGGTCTTTCCTTACTTGCAGCACATTATCGATGCATTAGCCACAAAAAACTAAAATACAAGCAAGACAAAAAGAGTTTTTAAAGAGTAATTTATTAAGAACTAGCGTTAAAAAGTTATCAAATACATGTGAGTACAAATGTACGCTCGCGCCATTTGCACAGTAAAGATAACGAAAGCGTTAAAGATATTTACTGGGAACTGATTTATTACAAAAGCAATAGAAGAGCAAATTTGTGCTTAGTATTCTAAAAGATAATTAGCTAGTGAGCAATGGGGACACCGACAGTTATGACCACGGCTAGGAAAAATTTATGGTTTACTCTTCACTGTGAAAATCATTTGTACCTATTTTTTTTTGCCTTGAACTTCGTGACCACAAAACAGTGAAATGTTTTTTTCAACAATGTAAAAGGTTTTTGTTTTGATTATTATACTTTGCAGTCGTCATCTTGTATTCCTCGTTGCTTTAGGTCTCAAATTAAAAACATTGGTAAGTAACGAAAACGCTTATAATAGAAATCTTACTCAACTCCAAGTCGTGTTCCACAGCATCAACAATGTACATTTGGTAAATATAACTCAAATTCTATGCCATTATGTGTAGAAAGGTCTGTGTGTATGTATAATTAATTTGTTAATATACCCAAGTAAGCAAACTCTGCATACTATGACTTTAAAACTCTTGTATTCTCGATAGCGTTTTCATTCTGTTACAGACCTCTACAGAGAAGGTGGAAAAATATCTATATAACAACTTAAATAAGGTTTAAAAACGAAACATCCTGGAGAATGAAAACCTTTACTCAATCAGAGTAAGCAGTGATACTCGTTTATTTTCTTAAAAAATTCTTTAATGGTTTCTAAATTTTAAAATTTTTGGAGAGAAAATTTGATAAAGGTTGAAAAAAGATTTTGTTTCTAAGGAGCTAAGTGCTGAGTGATTAAAAGAATTTGTTGTTCCGATTACTTCTCTAGTTTTCAAGTTTAAAAGTTATTTAGCCATGCAGGGAGGAAATGACAAAAAAAAATCAAAAAGTAATAAATTTTACATATCTGTTCATCCTCCATTCGTTGTACTCACTACTGATTGGTCGACTATAACCAATATTTTGAGCAGCATTCAGAAGTTGTGTTGTTTCCACAGGTTATTAAAATTCTAGGAAAACAAATCATGAATTCGGTATGTAAGAACAAAAAAGATCTCTAATCAAGATGTACTGTGTTTTTTCCGAATGTCTTTGAAAAAGCCAACATAGAGCTTATTGTATATTCGTACTTCAAAAGAGCGACAAAAGTTTCTAAAAATCAAATAGGCGAATAATTTCCTTTCATGTCCTTAGCTAATGATTCATTATATATCTGTATTCCAGCTACGCTGCAGCTGCGTCAGGAAAAAATTCTTTATTTGGCAAGATGCATCTTCTTCTGCAGTTGTATTAGCTATAAAACATGTGTTTATATGGCCAAAGTTCCCAACAACAAATTATACCATGCGATTCTGCCCGCCACGAAGTGAATAAAATCCATTCCAGGGAGTCTTCTACCACGTGATCATATTCAGTCTGCCAGCACATGAACAAAGCTTATCGGGAAGACTCCTTTTTGGTCGGGGCGTCCCTCTATCTCCCCCATCTGTCAATAATTAAAGGAATATCTGTTAGTCAAATAGTTTAAAAACCACATATCAAAGCAATTTTGCAGATAAGAAAAATAGCATCCAGTGATTTTGAGGTTGTATTAAACATAACATTAAGGACTAGCATGATGTTACAAACTTGATGGCCTTGCCAATATGGGATGCTGACTAGCATGCTGCTACAAACTTGATGGCCTTGCCGATATGCGATGCTGACTAGTTTACGGTGTCGCTTACATAAACATTATTCACATTTTGGACCAAGATAATGCCTTTCAACTTTGATAACTAAGTCAGAGAACTACTATCCTACCACACTGATATTAGGGACTTTAAGATACAAGGACGGAAGTAAAGACGACGGAGGTTGTGAGAAACATTATTTCTAGGTTAGTTTTTCCGTTTTAGATCATCGATAAATTTCCTCTTTAGGCTCTACCCAAGATTGTCGAACAGTAAATGTTAACAGGTTCGTTCTCGAAAGCAAACAAAAACTGTCAAATTTTGTTGTTTGACGTTGTCGTTGCCAACGGAACCCTAAAAGAGAACTTTTCGCGGCGTATCAGTGAGACGACGGTGAGCAACTGGTCAGCTCGCAACATTCCAACGTAATCAAGGCCATTGTTTTCTGCCTATTCTCGTCGTCGTCGCCGTTGTCGCATTTTTAAGTCCCTATTCTTGCACGAGCCTTGATAACACATTCGTTCTAATGTAATACTTGCATTGTAATTACTGTTTCAGTCAGAGCGTTTGATTTCTTTTCCCTTGATTATCTTGTCTATGACATGCGCACACTTACCCACCAGTCGTCGTCTTCAGCATCACCCGTTACTAATATTATCTCCCCCTCCCTGAAGGTCAGCTCGTCTTCATTATCAGCCTCACAATCATACAACGCCTGTACTCGTCGTGGATGGCTCGACATGTTCTGCAGACACCAAAATAATATGATATCCAGTATAATTCGGCGATGGAAAGAAATGCGAGACGTTTGAATTCAAAAATAATTTTTATTCAAATCACGAAGTTAAAGTAAAAAAATTCGCTCACAAAAACCTAAAAAACAATATTTTTTAATATCAAAAAACAATTTGTCAGGAAAAAACCTTACATATAGACATGTTAAGAAAAACAGAATATCCCTTACAGTTAAGTACTTGGGCACGAATATAGGCTACAATGAAGTTACTTGTCAACAAAATAACACCATTGTTAATAAAAAGATAAAATACCAGCCTGCATGTACTGATACCAGAATATATAAACACGAAGTACTAACCGGTGAGCTGTACAAGCGTGGATAAATCTCGGGAGGAGCTTTGACTGGGGTTTCGGCGTCCTCTTTCCCTCCGTGTTTCACATGGTCTTTTCTAGTAGACTCTTCTAATGTTTGATCAATGAGATATCATTTAATTATAGATGTGCTGATGTACAAATAAATCAATATTGGAACCTACTCACCTGACAACGAGGTACTAGGATATGTAAGGCGTACTACACCTCACCTCAACTCAAATAACCTAAGTCTTGATATAACTATAGATGGATGTCTTTCACTTAGCACTAAACTTGAGAGTTTTACTGTATATCGTTTCTATACATCCAGCGTTTTCTATCTAAATAACAAAAGTTATATTTTTGAAGAAAAAAAATAAATCTTCTTTAAAAATGTGCACGTGTTACATCATAATAATAATAATAATTGCGTTCGACGTTAGGAGAACGCAATCATAATCTTGCGCAGGCGGAAAAAATCTCGATTTTGTGGTTGGATTCCCCAGAGAGGGTATGGGTGTGGGTCGTTTCAGCCAATACCGCATGTAAGCTTCCAATGAAATTACACAACAGTTTATTATTTGATTTCTTTTTTGTATTAACTGTTTTTACACACTTATAAGTTCAATCCCTCAACCACAGTGCTAGAAAAATCGCCATCCTATCCAACCTTTAAAGTGTCGAACGGACTTCACTAATCTATGATTACTGCTAGTAATAATAATAATAAGAAGAATTTATATAGCGCCCTTTTCATATGGATATGATCAAAGGCGCTTTACAATGATCAATACAAGGTTTGACAGTTGAGGGTCTTACATAGTCCGCTGGAGCGGCTCACAGATAATATCATCAAGAAATGCCCTCAGAAGAACAGACAGACCACAACACCCGGATCACTACCCTACTCTTTTCGACAAGTGCGTGGATTCTTTTAAGTCCCTCGACAGAGTGATAGAGAGACTGGACCTACGGTTTAACGTCCTTATCCGAGAAGACGCGAAAGTCTAACCATCTGCAGATGTTATGGCAAAGGCAGCACTTTCTCCTCAATTATTTTAAGACCCTGAGTGGTGGTCCGGTCGCGAATCGAACCCGAGACCTCCCGCACAGCAGACTGGCACCGTACCAACTACGCTAACCAGGCGGCGGTGACATCCCACTCCACCTTGGACTCAATCTGTAACCCAAGTAAAGGGTATATATGTATCTATATTTAAAAGGAAAAAAATGTTTGACACTGATTTCAAAAATATATATTAGACGTTTCGGGTGTAAAAACTTCGCTCTTCCTCACTTACAAAAATATTGCAAATGTGGATAAAATACTTTAAAATGCGTAAACTCGCTAAAAGTACGAACAATGAAAAAACAATGCCTATTGTTCTATAAGAGACTTATAAATGTCCGGAATATTAATAATATAGTTTCTAGAGTTCTTGTCTTTTATAGAATGTCACGCTTCTAAAAATAATCGTTTATGAAAATTTGGTTCTTGTGTGACAATAGAGCCGTTATCAAAGTCATGTTATGCCCAGTATTGTTGACATGTCGCGCGAGTTATGAGTTTGAGGTTGAGTCCTAAGACGGGAGGGCATCAAAGTGGCCAATAAACCCATCCGAACCATAAATCAAGTCTTCCCTCGCCCGAAAGACTGACTATCGGATCCTCAGATGAAAAGAAACATCGTGTACAAGATCCCTTGCAAAAACTGCAATTTTGTGTACCACGACCAAACTAAAAAATCTCTTAAAAAGAATGGGAGAACATAGAGACGCGGCGAGGAACAATATTCGGTTAATATATCTTTTTCAAATCAGTGTCAAACATTTTTGTTCCTTTTATCGTTATGCCTGATTGCATATCATACCGAGATTTACCCACCAAAATCGCAGTAAATAAAATTAAAAACCGTACTGATTCTAATCGTAGCCAATTAGGAGTACGAACAAAAAAAACTCCACCGCTTTCATAACTAGTTAATAGCTTTTGTGAAGAGAGATTTTTTTCGAGCCCTGAAGAAGCTTTATAACCTGAGCAATATATAAATTACGTTACAATATTTTTAATATGTAAAAAAAAAATGGTATAGAAACAGAATGAATTAATTACCGTGGCCTGTTAATTCAGACGTCCGTCGAGGTGGTGGAGCTGGTGACAGATCCAATCTAAAATAAAAGCATAAACCTAACTGAAGGAAAGATGGATCAATAACTTTGCTTTATTCCTCTTTCAAACATTTTTTTTACTTGTGCTAACTTAGTTCACACATAACAGCGTTATAGAAATCATCCGGGGCTTTTTTTAAAAAAACAAAAATATTACGCAATTTATACGCTTAAAATTTAAGCAAGTCAATTTTTTGTGATTCAGTGCAAACACATAGTTGATAATACTCGCTGTGATCACAAACCAGAAAAAACTCCCATGCAATAATACAACAGAACACAAACTGAGACATTCCAGTAAATACAAGACTTGTATAAAGCATCATTTTGATAGCATAAAATCTCATTCCCAGATGGTTTTACTTCTCTGCTTACGTAAGCAATACACACCACTAGAATCTCATTCCCAGATGGTTTGACTTCTCTGCTAACGTAAGTAATACACACCACTAGATTTCTGATTGGCTGCAACAAAGTATTAATTGCCAGGCCCTTGTTGCATAAGTATGCAGTTCGGATAATAAAAAATTATGATTACAAAATATAGTAGCTTCTTTCTGATTTTAAGTTCTCTACCATTTTCTTTCCTAAAATCAGCGCATGCGCAGTTAATTAATGTGTCAGAAATGTTGATTGGAAACGGTTTTACCAGATATATTTCTAGAGTGAAGCGCGCAAAGACATCTGGGTACGAGATAAGGTAAAGATACCTGTCTGGTACAGAAACGCTTGGGGATGGCGAGTCCTTGATACTTCCAGTGGACTTTGATGACCCTTCTGTAACACCTATTGACCTTTTTGAGTCTGTTTCTTTTAAAGTTGTTTTCAACGGTTCATTTGACGAAGAATGCGTGGACAAATTCAATGGTCTAGGGGGTGGGGATGGTCTTTTCATTCGATTGTCAACTTCTTTTACTATACCCACCATTCCCGGCTGAATTACACTTGTGTTCAATCGCCTTCTCATATCCACTTCATCTTCGCCAAAGATGATCTTCCCTTCAGACTTGGATCTTCTGTGCCCGTGAGCAGGAACTGGAGGAACATTTGGCTTTTTCATGTCCGAGCCCCTCCTCCGGGGAGGGGGAGGGATAGGTGGGTTAGATCGAGGTAATGTTGATACTTTAACTTCATGCTGAGGTTTGGGAACAGGGGGTGGGGGTAAGGGACCATCGTGTCTCCCTGAAGGTTTACTGACGGAAGAACAGCGGATAGGAGGAACTGGTGGGGGTGAATCTGGGCGATTTTCATTCTCTTTGTTAGAAGACCTGAAATTTAAAAAGTATTCTGAAATTTTCTGAATATTCTGGTCAATCTTTTTTCTCCAATAAAGTTAAACGAGTTCCTTTTTCCCTACGTTATGTAATTGTGTCTCAAAGATATCTAAAATGGGAACGTGCTTTTAACGTCACATCTTCGAGACAGACAAACAAAAATATAAAGAGACACAGCCACTTATACAGAGAGACGAACACACAGAAAGACATACGGAAAATCAGACAGATAGACAAACAGACAGACAGAGAGACAAACAGATTGACGAACAGACAGACAGAGAAACAGACAGACAAATAAACAAACAGTCAGATAGACAAAACGATCAACAAAGGGACTGATAGACCGACAACGAAAAGACAAACACAAATACAGATGGAAAGAGAATGTTACACAGGGAGGAATATGATATGTTTGACAGAAGTATATAAAATATTTATGGGAAGGAATTAGTCACAAAAGCAGTAGAGAGAGCCAATGAATGCGTCTGTTAGCAAGAAAACGGTCTTGATCTATGTTATGCTTTTCTAATTGTAACAACTCACCCCGTGCCTGAAGAAGTGCTGTGTCCAAATGTTGTAACTAGAGTCGACGGTTCAACCGCAACACTTTGACGGACGTTCACGGAGACCATTTCTACATTTCCTGAAGGGGGTGGTGGGGGCTTTCTTCTCAAAACAGGTGATCCACCTACTTTTACGGACCTGTCCCCCAAGATTGGCGTCTCAGGTTTGGGGAATAGGTTGAGGCCAGAAACCAAAGCACTGACAGTCGCCTCACCTTGTGTACGAGGACTCGAACCCGCCCTGAATGGAGGGATTATCATCTGGCTGACAGGTCGGGTAGGTAAAACACGACGATGTCGTGGGGGAGTGGGTGGATTAGTCTGATTGGATTTTGGCTACAAGAATAATATTTAGAAAAGGAAAATATTAGAAAACCTTTGCAATTGATTTAATAAAACGGCTTTTAACAGTCCATTTCAGCTGCGACTAATATCGCCCCAATGACTCACACTGTTAGTCTATAATAAGAAATATGATGCAAATTAAGATAATTGATACAACAGCACAGTTTAACAGAGCTGGAGGTTTAATTGTGCATAATTACGTTAGTTTATTTGACTTCTTTAAACGTATACAATTTAATTTTAACTGTTTCCAGTTACCTTACCATTTCCAATTAGCCATTACCGCGGGTGACAAGTGTAGCAGATGTCACGAAAATCAACTATATGAAACACAGATACCAAGCAAAGCCCCAAGGAATTCCAGCAAAATAGCAAGCAGCGTATCAGAACTGTTTGGTCAAATATCTATTCATCTCAACAAATTGTAACAGACCAGTAGTATTTCCAAATTGGCGAAAATAGAATTCATAGCACCCAAAAAATCTAAACTTAACGATTGCACTTGGGTTGGGTAGCAGAGATCTTGTTAACTGTCCAAACACAATTCCAGGCTCATTGGAGATCTGCTAGGCTTTCTTTTCTAACAAACAGCCGCCTGGTTAGCCAAGTTGGTAAGGTGTCAGTCTGCTGTGTGGGAGGTCTCGGGTTCGATTCCCGGCCGGACCACCACTCAGGGTCTTAAAATAATTGAGGAGAATATGCTATCTTTGCTCTAACATCTGTAAATGGTTAGACTTTCGCGTCTTCTCGGATAAGGTCGTTAAACTGCAGGCCCAGGAGTAAAGGACCTCGAGTCCTATTATTTCTACCCCTTGGAACCTCACTAGGTTTCTAAATGTTGTAAAACAAACAAAACCTTGCTCAACTTTTCCAAATTAGAAGATCTACCAAAAAAACTAACATCTGTAAGAAACTAACTTGCGCTGATAGATTAAAGTGCTGCCCGGGGAAGGAATGGGGCGTTTAGACACTCTTCTCTAAAACCTGGGATCAGTGCCGATTTTAGAGCCCACTAGGATCACAAATAGTTAAGGTAGTCCATGTGATTGAACATTCATGTATGATTTTTTACAAGAAACCCCAACAACTCACCTATAGGAGTGAAGAACAAAAATTCAAACCTCGGGATCAAACACACATATTTATAGCGGACTATTTAGCTAGTTACGTGCACAACTTGCCACCCGCGTATTTAACAGCTTGAAGCTAAAATCAGTCAAGGTAAACCAAACCTCGCTCTTATGGCGTTTCAGGATCCGCTCCCTTTTGTCTTCTGCGTGTACCCCCTGACCTGACCTGGCAGATCCCCACGTGTTGGAGGAATAGCTATGTCGTACCTTCTCTCGCAACTCGTTCATTGCTTCATCTTCATTATTTACATCAATCTTATCCAGTAACTCAAGTGGATCTTCATAGATACCATCTGCCTGTTGAAGATTATTTTTATTTTAATTTTTTTAATACTTTTTTTTTAAATAAATAGTGGGGTAGCTAAAATCACTAGGAGGCCCTTTCTGTTGGTGAACTATCAGCTAAAATTTTTGTAACAAATAAAATAAAATATGAAGTACAGATAAAAATCTAAAAATTACAAAATACATATCAAAATACAATAAAAAAAATTGTTAAAATATCACTCAATCTCGGTTATCTCATATACCTAATGACCATATATGGAAACAAACTATGTAAAGTGTTGCGAGGCTGCAAAATATCAGAATAAAATGTTGTTGTCATTTTCAAGTATCCAACGGCGCGGAAAGCTCATAAAATTTAGTAAAACAACTTTTCCATGCTTGTTGGATATGAGATGATTTGCCATCTCATATCCAACGCGCCTTCTTGGAATAAGTAGTCCATTAAAAGAAAAGAGTCCGGTAAAGAAAGTCTGTTGCAGCAGTAACGAAGAAAAAAATTATGCAGTTTCAGTCTCTTCCGGTGATAGCACAAAGAGACCGTCTTCATGGTAACGGGCCAGATTTACATATATGAAATATCAAATCTAAAATAAATTAACTGCAAACAATTCCATCAACTCTGAGCTATTGGTAATTTTTCTAAGACGGTTTAAAGAAAATTGTATAAAATGAGAGGATGTTATATTAAGCCATACATTTTCCGGTGTCTTTCTTTATATAAATATTTTGTTGTCGGATAGAAATTGCCAAAACTTAAAACACACACAGTTTTGACGCCATTGTGTAAAATATGCACACAGTTTCGGAGCCATTTTGTAAAATATCCACACAGTTTTGGCGCCATATTGTAAAGTACGTACACAGTTTGTATGTTTCAATGTCACAAACTTCTTGAAGAATGACAGACCTGAAAACACTCTTAAACAATAAACAGTTTTGAAGGAATATTACCAAAGTACTATAAAATAATGCAAAAGCTAGTTTCTAGCTTATTTTATTTTTCGAAGTTTTGCAACAATTCTCTTACCTCGCTCATTCCCCAGTCAATCTTGACATTATCACAACGGGATACCTTGCCTGCGCCAACAACATTTATCTGCAATACAAATAAAAGAAGATTAACTGTCGTTAACGTTTTCAGTTTCTTTCTCAGTAACAAATGGGAGTTTACGCAACTTTTTGAAATTGGTTAAAAAATTCCTAAGACAACAGTGACACTAAAGGTTTTGGAAATCAATGGTTGCATCACTAATATAACTTCTTATAAGATTTTTATATTCGTTTTCATTTTAAAGTATGAAAGGTTGAAATCTGAACAATGTTTTTTTTCCAATAATTTAAAGAAAAATATTCAAGCTGTAAAAATGCAGGATAAAAATTTTACAAGCTTTTTAAGTTCTGAGCTGTTTGGAAGGGTAAGTTTTAAAGAAAACAATCTTCTTCGCCTTTCTATTTCAAGCAAAAAATCGATAGAAATATTACCTTTATCAACGTTTGAACAACACAAAGGTCTTGCTAGACACTTCTTGAATACAAGTACTTTTTCGTTCAAAATAAAAAACAAGCCACGTTATACATGCCTCATCTCAATTTTACTATTTTAATACTAATGTTAATACATTCCTACCAGTTCTATGGTTTCACTATCACCAGCTGCTGTTGCTAAGGAAAGAGGATTCTTTGAAGCTTTATTTTCTGTGAGGTAAGTAAAGGAATTCGGATAAAAATGGAAGAATCCCAAGGAAGAGCTCTAAGCGCACTTCTAAGTGAGCAAAGAAAAGTTTCTGAACTTTCAACTTAAGGCTGGGAGCTCAAGCCCCAAACATAAGTTAGAACTCATTTATTTGACAATTAAAACAGGTCGGATAAAGGACACTGGTTGTGGTTAATTAAAGATTTCTAGATAAAGAGAAAAATGTTTTAAAATACATTCGATTTAGCTGTGTTGAACCGGGATCCTGTCTTTTATCTTATTGGTTCACTTTGTCATCCCAAAGTCCAAGAATTAGCAGCGAATAATGGAAGCTTGCGCAGCAGGCAGAACTATCTAGTATAAGGTATCTAGTATAGTATTTTGGGTATCTAGTATAAGGTATCT
>JAOBRB020705170.1:0-16827 GCA_027575285.2 Zoanthus pulchellus | reverse complement strand
TTAGGGTTCAGTTCTCCTTTAATACTACTATACTAAAAAACTTCATATAACTGTTCTACTATGCCTAAATTTTCAAAGGGAAAAAGTTAATTTTAGGGTTAAGTTCTGCTTTAAATTGGGCGGACATGGTTGGCGCAGTTGTAAGACTTCTGCTTTGCAGTCACAAGGTCCCCAGTTCAATTTGTGTGACCTTCTTTTCCGCCTAAGCCAACTCAGCTTTCCATCCTTTCGGGTTAAATGAGTACCAGCGTCTGGTGGGAGCTATAGAAATAAAGAAACTTTTCAAGAAAGTGAGGCCGCAAATGAGCTTGTCAGCGGTGTGATATGACGTAGGTTATGGTATTCAGAGCATAAATACGTCAACTGGCTTTGAAATGTTGACATTGTTTTGAGTAATCCAGGTCTTTCGAAGTTTCTTTCTTTAGTGGATGACATCACATACTAAGCCGCCGGTCTATTCGTTGCAAAACATACTGCGTTGGATTAGTGTCCCGTTCAGGGGGAGTCAAAGCCTCACACCCGCTTAATACTACAGTAACCGGAGATAAGCGCCGACTCCATGGGCCACGAGGCCCGTAAAGGATTTAGCTAGCTCTCCTTTAAATGAGTATTAAAAATGGATAGGTTTCGCACCGTAAAAAAATTGAATTTGTAACTGACGTTTCGGACAAGACTTTTTACGGTGTAAAACTTATCCATTTATAAAACTGTTTCTGAAGAAACACTTAAGGCACGGACACACGGTGCACGGACACACGGTGCACGGACACACGGTGCACGGACACACGGTGCACGGACACACGGTGCAAGCTCCTCGTTGGCTATTTACCATCTCGTATCCAACGCGCACTCTTGGAATAATTGTTAATTAGTCGAAACGGTTTCAACACAAACAGAAGATTTATTTATTTTGCTCTTTTCTCACAATGTTATGTAGTTATGATTTGGTTATACGGTTAACCTTAGATAAATGAAAAAATAACCCAGGAAAGCATATTCCCAATACACGGCTTCTTAGAAGTCCTTAGACAATCTTGCAAGGGCTAACATACCGTGTGGAACGAAATTTTATGACTGTCAGATATTATAACGTTAGACTAACAACAACGATGGCAATTGTTCGGAACTGTAATTCCACTGCATTTCAAACATTGCGAAATTCTGGCTGGTTTCTAAATGCTGGCACCTTGAGGGCAGACTGATAGTGTTTTAATTAAAACTTTTACTCATTATCCAAATTTTGTTTTTATTGATATAGCTGCACTATGCGAAGTTCAGACAGCACAAGGTTGCAATGGAGTGGCGAGCACTGAATTCACAAAATTTAAAATTTGTGAAATTAGGGTTTTGTTGAACTGACCAGAACAGGGCTAAAATGTATTCTTGCTAAAAAAAAAGAATGGCGGTACAAATTGTGGGCTATAGATATTAGCAAAGTTATGCTCAAATGACTCTATACAAATCCTTATAAAAATGCTTTGGTTCACGTTGGGAACCAAACCATTTCAAAAAGAATTTGTATGGGATCATGTGAGAATAACCGTGGCATCCCTGATGCGTGGTAAAATGCTAAATTTTGACATAGATGCATTTTTCATCTTACTCTTTTCCAACATTATAATTACAAACAATGTTTTTGTGACGTCATATCTTATGTACTCCATTCAACTATACAAAACGAAACGCTCTTGTTACTCGGGCTACCTGTGGTAGGCCGAGTTTAGGTTTCGGTTTGCTATCAGTTTATCTATCTATCTATCAATCTATCTATCGTCGTCGTTGAGTTGCGAAGAGCACGTGATCATTGAATGGACGCGGCATGCAATTTGACGTCAGTGGTCGAATGTACTAGTACTAGCTTGCTTACTTGCTTGGCCTTCATGGTTCGTGTCTTTAATAAGATGAAGAACTGTTATCTTTCTGGGATGCTCATCACACATACAAAGGCACACACGGTTCGCGGTAGACCCACAGTAAAAGATGTCGAGTGTGAGTTTCGAAACGGGTCGTTCCGCGAACTTCAAAGTCATTGCCAAGAGACTTTTAAAGACATTAAAACAAATGCTAAAGTAATTCATAATAACTCGTATGAAACTCAAATGAACTCAAAGGAAAAACGTATTCAAAAAAACAAGCCAATACTAACTGTTTGATATGCAAACTCTTCACTGAAGTTATGAGAGAAGAAACACTGCCAAACAATATGGACGCCATATTGGAATCTTTCGAGATAACGTTTAATGCATTTACAGTTTTAAGAAGCCCTGGAATTATACCCATCACGAAGATAAGTTTTTTATTTATAATCTTGTTTTTGTTTACATTAGTGATAATATTGCTTAATGGTCCATGGTTCGTTCAACTATCACTAGCTAGCGTGTTTATCGCATGCACGTTGGCTCTAGTCGTAGAACATTTTATCAATTTGCCAACAAAGACTTCAATAAACTCTTTAGAGAATGTTTGTGATACTTTTAAAAAAGCTGTAGACACATCTGTAAATAATAAAAAGTATTTATATTTTTAATGTTCGTCGCACTTTGCTCAGTGAGTAAACGTGTACACAAAAGAGGCACATTTCATGCACACTATGTCAGCTGTCTGACTTCCTGTGGCATTTACTGTTATTTAAAACAATTCAATTACTAAAAGGTAGCCCGAGTACATGCCTCTTAAGGCATCTTGTTGCTCAAATATTCGACACCTTTCAACAGTTGGATAGACCGTTCAGCAGGTTAAAGTTGATATTATATGACAATTGCTTCGAACGTTTGATCTTTGTAAGACCAACTGCAGCACGATAGTAAACACAAACTGACCTACAATGTTTTATTCGAATATTAATTTATATAAGGGAATTATATATAACTCCCATTTCAAGAAGTCCTATATCATACCTTAAAATATCGCATTTAACAACACAAGTCGTTTGTTACCTGTCAAAGATTGGGCCTCAAGCGCAATGTCCACGCCCTTGTGAATCAATTCAACCACAGTCACAAAATCGTTTTCCTTCATATTTCGTGACGTCAAAGCAGGAGCACCTGGGGGTGGAGCAATGATTTGACGTTATAAATTGATAAACAATTCGCCATCTAAATATTCCCTGACCAGTCATGTAGGAATTTTGAGAGATGGATAACTGAGGTCGGAATAGGCAGAAGACCAGAGGAAACCATAGCCAAATCATGCACGAAAGGAAACGTCTAAACAGGCGTTTACTTTATTGAACCTTAATTACTAAATAGCTAAATGATCTATGATTGCTACATTCTCTAAACAATTAGCTTTATTCCACTAACATTCTAATTTCTCGCGATACAGTTCCGTATGACTTTGGCTCCTTTGATAGATTCAGAAACTTAAAGTCAAATGCTTTTTAAAGCTAAAGGTAAAGGTACCAAATCATGGTTGGTATACTTACAGCAACTACAAATAGTGAACATAAATAGGAGGTAATAACGTTTTAAAAAGTCCAACGTGAACTCAAGCCTCTTTATAGGCATCCGTTCTATCAAATATTCAAATCAAGTTAAATCCGAAATAAATTTGCCAGAGGCGCTGGCGCTTATTTCTAGTTTGTGCAGTGTTGAGTCAAATGATCCTTTGAATTTCCCTGGAGGTGACAGTTACCCTCGCAAGTAGTTCTGAGCAGACGCTGGTGATTTATAAATTAATCTCGAAAGGATAGAAAGCTGAGTAATCCTTAGTGAAAAACATGGTGACACAATTTTTAATATCTCGGAATAGCTGTGGATTCATGTATTACACAAACTTGGGGTTTACAGACTTGAATAGGATCTTCTGATCCTTCAGAAAACGAAACGTTGCGGTTTAATGGCAGAGATATTACTACTGCAAAAGCCTCTCGTTCTGACGAGACCTAAACAACAGCTCATGGTTGCACAAAATCTCTCAGGTTCAAAGGTGTGTATTGTTACCTGTAATAATCCCCCAACACTCTCACCTTGTACCCTTTACTAGTTACATGGCGATTTCAATTTGAGTCAAACATTGTAAAATAAGGGCTGGAGATAAGGGATTAGATTAACAACAACTTTGAAAAGCCAAAGCATACCCAATTTACTAACCAAGTCTGATGCCACTTGGTCTTAAAGCACTAATATCTCTTGGTGTTGTGTTTTTGTTGACTGAAATTGAGGCTAATTCAAGAACGCGCTCAACACGTGCACCATCCACGCCCTGTTTTAGGAATAAAAATATTTAGGCCAAGGATACATAACAGAATATTAGTTCATAAGTTTTGACGAATATAAAACATAGGATTACCATAGGAATAACAATGCAACAATTCTAACTTGAATAATATTATCCTACGGTAAATCTCAACATATAAATTTGTAAGCAAAAATCTTTTCTACCTTTTCAAAGACTAAGAAAAATGCAGTTCTCGTCATAAAGTTGAACAAGGTTATTTCAGTTAATACTAGCACCAATGACGCCCTCCAATTCTATTATTATGAAACTGTAGGCTGTTTTACTTCAATGCTAAGATTATCATATAAAAGTATCTTTCCCTCTATTTCTACTGTTAATCATATTACAGATTCTATTCCTCCAATTCTACGGTTATCATGCACACTACAGGTTCTTTCCATTCATTTCTACTGTTATCATATTACAGTGTCTATCCCTCCAATTCTATTGTTATCAAGTCAGAGCAGCAATTGTTAATGCAGAAATAACAAGCAATCAAAAAACAAATACTTTTACTCACCCGAGGCTTAAGATCAACCAGAACTAAGTGGTTATCAGTGCCTCCTGTATGAAGGAAGAACAAAGATTTGTTTAGCAAGTGTTCACACTGTGAATGAGGAATGAAATTCAATGACTTTCCAATGACCATAATCCATTTTCCATGAAACAGAAATATTGAGAAATTAGAGAATCCACTCCAACACAACAGCCTACTCGCACTATAATCCAATTGTGAATGACACCTTCTAAACAAGGCGAGAGAGTTATAGAGTAACGTGTTCAGTGTAGAGCCGAAAACTCATCATTTTATACTTCATGTACATATAAACAGAGCACAATGCAACTTGCATCGTTTTTTTGGCGCTCAACTAGAACAAAATTAAATTCACTATCAACCACAGCTCAAGAAAAAATAAAATTCCATAATTTTTCCATGACCTTGGCCATTTTACCAAAATTCACGACTTTTCCTGCTCTGGGTAAGGAATTTTCAAATTCCAGGACTTTGTCGGAAAATAGGTACTTTACTTTAAGTAAGTACGAACATTGTTTTAATTAGTTGTGAAGGTGACAGTTTGTGAAGACAGAATTAATAGTAACACGTAATTGGAGGTGTGCCTTGTAACTTAAAACCTAATGTAAGGAAAGCTTCTTTTAGTCCGTAAGAAAATCTTGTATACTTTGCTTGATCTGTGAGAGTGAAATTAAAGTGATTTTATATCTAAACTATTTGTGAAGTGTTGGGCTTAACTACACAATATTCAACATAGTGGCACCTCCGACGGAACGAGATTTACAATGGAAGTGAAAATAAAAGAGTTAGAAGTAAAACTCAAGATTCTATGTGTTACTCTCAGCAAAGCCGACAAAGCAATGACCGAAGAAAAAAGTGAAACGCTAAAGAGACTCGAAGGATCAACTAGTTTGAAGACGAAGCCGTATTTGATTTAAAAGAAAAAATTGAAGAGCTAAAACTCATCAGTGGAGCAGATGAGGAACATGTTAGCAAGTGGTCTGACGATGTGGAAAAAGTACTCGCTAATGCTGACGCAAAGAACATGGAATTTCGGCAACAACTAAAATTAGCAGCTGTGGTAGAAAAGAAAAGTGAACAAGCTGACGATTTCGCCCAAGTCAAGCAACAAGAGATTGCAAGCAAGAAACTACTCGACTTTGAAAAGGTTAAGTTTGAGCAAATGGTTGCTCTCAAAGAAGCCAAGAGCAAAAACATTAGTTGCAATATGAGAAAGAGCTTCTTGAACAAAACCTCAAATATCAGAGTATGTCGAAATCTACTAACCAAGAACAAAAATCGAAACCTGGAGCCACAACGAAGCTGAAAAAGTTATTAGTTACAGAGTCTAGTGGAAATACAGCCGACTGGCTTCCACTCTGGAACACTTTTATGGCTGAAATAGGGGAGTTGGACTCACAAAGGCTAGTGTGAGAGAAAATTATTAGGTTCCAAAACTCCGTAGGGCAACTAAGAAAATGTGAGAAGCTGCTATGGCTGCCGTCGTTACCAGGCCAAGCCCATAGATGCACCACCAGCGGGGAATCTGCCAAAAGGTCGCACTCGAGCCTTTCAGGTTGTGGGGGTAGATGTGGCAGGACCCATCAAATATTGCATAAGAAAGAAAGTTGAAGATAAGGCATACATTGTACTATTTGCACGCAGCCTTATTCGGGCACTAAATCTTGAGCTTATCCCAAGTCTGGAGATGTGAGAATTCCTACCAACTCTTAAGTGACTAATTGCTAGAAAAAGGTCGCCCCAAGAAGATATACTCTGACAACGGTAGTACATTTGTCAATGCCTCTAAGTGGTTGAATACCATAATGCGAGACAAACGAATTTACCATTATCTGTCTGGAAACCAAATACCTGGCAGTTTAACCTCAGACGCGCACCATGGTGGGGTGGAAAATTTGAACGGATGGTGGGATTAGTTAAACGAGCTCTTTACAAGTCGATTGGAAATGGTTGCCTCCGTTATCAGGAGCTAGGAGAAGTCTTACTTGATTTAGAGGTCTCTCTAAACAGTAGACCCCTCTCTTATCTTGAAGATGACATTCAGCTACCCACACTAACCCCAATTCGAGGGGTTAACAACTATACCAGAAGAACCCAACTATCTGGCTGACCGTGATCTGCAAAAACGAGCCAAGTATTTACTAAAATACAAGGAAGTGTTATGGTACCGATGGACACGTGAGTACTTACGAGCCCTCAGAGAGCGACACAACTTAAAACACGATGGTCAACCACTTTTTCTTAAAGTAGGTGATGTTGTTATTGTGAAGTCCAACGAACGAAACAGAGGGAAATAGCATCTGCGGAATGTTAAGCAACTCAATCCAGGTAGAGACGGTGTCGTTAGAGCTGTCAAGTTTCGTTCATGAAAAGATCACCTAGCCAGTTAAACACCTCTATTCCCTTGAGTTGTCAGCGACAGGGAAATGTCGAAACCCGACAATTAGACCATCTCGTGATGTAAAAATTGCAGCTAATGTGCGTATTCATAGCTGAATTTGAACAATGAACTTGGAAATAAACATTCACAATCAACATGGACTGATCTAATGGAAAGAACTCTTATCTTGTTTTGTTATGCTATGATTATAATATCTTTTTCTTTTTGTGTAGTTTAACATATATCTCTCAAGAAAGAGATATGGGGGGAGACTGTCAGGAAATATGTATTTTGCTTTAATTTAGTACAAACATTGCTTTAATTAGTTGTAAAAGTGACAGTTTATGAATTAATAGTAACGCATATCACGCGGGAGGCGTAATTGGGGGTGTGTCTTGTAACTTAAAACCTTATGTAAGAAAAGCTTCGTTTAGTCTTTGAGAAAATTTTCTATATTGTGCTTGATCTGTGAGAACGGAATTAAAAGGATCTTATATTTTTAAAAAGTATCCGTGAAGTGGTGGGCTTAACTACACAATTCCCAACCACTTTACATGACCGTGTGAACTCGTTAATCCGTAAGATTATCGCCATACAGTTAACATTTGATCGGGAAGAGAGACGTGATATATAATGTAGAATCACAGGCTAAGAATCGCTATACAAAACTAATTGCGATTCTGAGCCGATGATTCCACATTATAACTTATATTGCAGGCGTTGGGAGAAAATATATTTCTCACATTGGCTTCATGGCTGCGGCACTCCGCCATCATCATTATTGTCATCATCACATCAATATTATCGTCACCATCATCATCATCATCATAATTATGAACATTTTCGTCGTTATCATCATTATCAACAACATGTCAATCATCGTCAACAAGCATTACTGGCGAGGATCTAAGTTGGATTCGATCTTTTAATTTAAATTCTAACTTGACAACACAAGAAAAAAATTTTACTGAAGACACAATGAAGCCCAAAATCTATTTTAGGTTTAACAATTGTCCATGTGCCATAATACTCTTTATTTGACCAGCCGAAATTTTGGTTGGACAAACAAAGAATATTTATTTCTAGAATTTTTGATATTGGCCAATAATAATAATGTTAAAGGAACATGGTGTATTAAAGGCGTGTTAACACACTGTCTGCTGTAACAAACCTGATACAATATCATAACCCAGTTTCTGGAGCGTTTTAGCCATTGTCTTGGCATTCCTCATAGTCTGTAACTGGTACTCCTTGAATTCTGGCGTCATAGACTGTCAAAACAGGCTTAAAATATGAGAATCTTTTTCCAAACAGATAAACAATAAACCTTTTGTGGCTGGAGGTTAACGTGACCACAGCTACTTTTTATGACAAAAGGATATCCAGAAATGGAAAGAGCAGGTTGACATTAGTAAAATGTCAAAGTTTCAGCTATTGACTTTGATTATGTAAAATATGGCAAACAACAGAAAATAGAATACTTTCAAGGGTTTGTTCGACTGGAGAGTAAGGCCTGCTTTCCAGTACCACTTTTAGATACATCCCCTTAGAAAGATATTGATTTTACCATTGCTATAAATCCTGAAGTCCTAAACGTTGAGAATTAAAACTATGCCTTCTAGCTAATGCTAACCAGCTCTATCCACTTCTGTACATCATTTTGTCGTAACTAATCAATTTAAGGTGTGGTCATGTGACCTCTTACGCCAAAAGATCTCTTAGCTGACTAAAAGCAACCAATTGTGGCAATAGTCACTTTATATTAGGCTTTGTCTACCTTTTTATAACTATTAACATTATTGATCCACCTCTTAAGGCAAACAAAATTAATGGTTGTTTTCAAGGGTTTGATTAACTTTCAACATCCTTTGTTTAACTAAATCGAGAGCAAGCCACAGCGTTCTTTGTTTAAGCATCATTTGAGGTAAACAACTTGTTGTTGTCTCTATGGAACCTTTAGAAATCTTATTTAAACATTGTTTAAACTTGCATTCTTCACCTGTTTAAGCGCTACGCCGACTCCAGCGATGGCGTGATTATGAGGTCCTCCTTGTAATGATGGAAACACGGCAAAGTCGATCTTACTTTG
Organism: Zoanthus pulchellus; assembly: GCA_027575285.2. Classification (NCBI taxonomy): domain Eukaryota; kingdom Metazoa; phylum Cnidaria; class Anthozoa; order Zoantharia; family Zoanthidae; genus Zoanthus; species Zoanthus pulchellus. The sequence goes on along the minus strand of JAOBRB020705170.1, from coordinate 7,605 downwards.
GAAATCGTACATAATATCTGAAAGACGCAAGCGTATTAACTTGAAAATATTGTTTTAGCTTTGTAAACATCTAAGATGGATGCAATTTGACCTCAATTTGAAACAACAAATATAACTGATCTGTTTTTCTATTTTTGCGTCAACTATACTAAACAAAAGCTCAATAAACGATTTTATCCAAAGTTTAAAAATATTTGCCTTTGTTATACACCAAGACTACAAAACGAGCACTATGATTGGTCGCTTCTAGGTCACGTGCCCCCGATCACATTCAAATGCATACTGGCCGGGATACATTCGCACAGTTATTGCTTACTGTTGTCTTTGTTTGTTGGTTTTGCTATATGATTATTTAAAAGAAAGTTTTATTACATAACAAAGCAATTAACATATGGTCTCTCAAGAAACTATATTTCCTGAGCCAGGTGGTTAAAAGATGAGTTCAATTTAACCCTGAACTAACCACAATGTGCAACAGCAATTGCTTCTCCAAGGAAAAGATTATGGTTGTTATGAAGTATTTGTTCAGTATTCCTAGGCAAAAACTTGCTAACCCCAATTTTATAGGTTAATTCTGATACTCCTGATTTCTGACCTCAGGAAGCAGACGATCCTCTTTAAGAGCATCTGGGAAAACATCTTGTTAATATATAAGAGTTTTTCATAAGTAGCCCGGGACCCGGGTACCAGTATCTGTTTACTTTGATCAACGTACCCGGGTACTGAAGGTGAAAGAATGCTTTTACAGTGATCAAAAATATAAGCGGACAACCAAACTTATTTTAATTGAATTTATTATGAAAACATAATCTCCAAAGATACTAAAAGATACTGCAACAACCTGTAAATAATTTTTAGAAATTTCGTGAGAAAGCATACGCACCATATATAACCCCCTAAAGTACATAGATTCAGTAGACCCCAATGCTAACAAACAAGTGACTGCCTACCCTAGTTAACCCTTTCAATACCAGTTGTATTGCTAAGTTCTCCCAACTTCTTCCCATACTTTCCATTGAACAAGTTTGAGAGAATTTTGCTTTTAATCTTCTTTAGTTTGCTTTGTTTGATCAATTTGCAATTTTTCATTGCCAATTGTTTTATTTTGTACATGTTATGTATGGAGAAGTTGGGTGTTGATAACTGATTGGGACTGAAAGGGTTAAGGTATCTTTGTACTTCAAAAGTTAACGAAACCCCTGTATAGTTAATATACATATCTAAAAACAACTCTCCTCAAAGGGACTTGTCAGTGTCACGTTGAGAACAAAACTACGGGAATAAAAAACTAAATGTTGATCACAGGACAATACATTAAGAGTATAATATCAAGAAAGTTCAAATGTATTTTTTGGAAGATAGTTTTCCAGAAAGAGAGTATCAAACGGTTTGAAATGTTACCTTTTCCGGTTTTCTTGTTTTTTCCCTTCACACCAATACGATAGAAAATCATCCCTGCCCTGCAAATTATGCGAATAATTTCAATTCTTGATAATTCCACAATTCAACTCCATAAAAAGTGTAAAGCTCCGTTCAAACTTCAACTAAACATTAATAATTTTAACTTATAACAAAAGTTTGTGATGTCCATAATTTAAATTTACCAATTACAGGCATCACGTTTTAAAGGTACTGACCAATGGACAAATTGAAAATTATAGTTAGCCAGTTGCTAAATCTTAAAGTGACCAAACGTTGCAGCTGTTATTTCCAATATTTGTAATGAAAAGCTCATGAAAGAGCACTAATCAATCGCAATTTAACTAGCACCAGAAACCGCTGCTCATTTTACTAAGCTAGCAAGGGTGGAAAGTTGATCAAACGTGGAAGCAACAGAAGGTTGCACAATGTTCAAAGCTCAGGAAAGTTGGAATTTGAACATCGGATCTTATGAAAAAGAAAGGACCGAAGTAGAAATGATTACGCAAAACACGCAGAATATAAATTATGCTAAACAGACCTTGTTCCACGAAGACTCTTGTGAGTAGTAGTAGACACCACGTGACAGTGTTCAAATGGACTCGGTATAACCTGCAGGCATAATATGATGATATAAAGTCGATATCAAATAATATTGTATATGGTTGCAACCTATATAGCCCAGTTGGAGAGTCACCATTAAGGGTAGGCTCACTCTCAGGGTTTCAAATCATTTTAGGAGTAAATGGTGCTTTTGTTCTAACATCGAATGACACTTTTGCACCCTCTATATAATAAGGCCATTATACCGTACAACGTAAAGAAACTACACAACTCTATCTTAAAAAGCAAGGACTTAAAAGTCAATCCTGTTTGGATTGTCAGTTTTACTGAGAGCATTTTTAGAATTTAAATATTAGGCGGATGATCACGAAAGCTCTACCATTTCGCACAAACTTTTATAAAGTGTTTGAGCATATCCGACGAAAAATACAGTGTAAATGTCTGAAACACTATTATTATTATTATTATTATTATTATTATTATTATTATTATTATTATTATTATTATTATTATTACTAATATTAATCACATTATTGATGTTATTACTATGATTATTATTAACTAGCGAATATACTATAAACAATAAAGAAGATAAATCTGTATCAGCATGATTTGATTCCTTTAAAAACTAGATTTGAAACAATAGTTACTCCGAAACAAAAGATAACGACACCAAAAGAAAAAAGTGGATGAAAGTAATGTGGTTTAAATGATCAAAGTAATTTTTTCTTTGAATCTTTTGTGTCGAGAAGAAATTTCTAAAGATCAGTTGTCTTGTTTGCAAGATACGACTTTACTAGAATATGACTCTATTAAACGAGTGTACCTGTGCAGCAACTAATCCACTGATGTGGGCCATGTCACCCATTAACACAGCATTATGTCTGTCTGCAATCTGCAAGAAACGTGTATAGTAAATGAACACGTCCACTGTACTATACATTTTAGAGAGAGCTCTCTCATCAAATGAAATGAAACATCAAGATGCACACATGGATTAAATCCAAGAGAACTGTGAATAACTTGTAAATTCATTACATTTTAATAGGAAGGACAAAACTAATTATTTCTTGTTTCTTTCAAGATGAAAAAAATGTAATTACAATTATTATAATAACAATAATAATTAAAAAATAATAGAAATAATTATAACAAAATAGCTATAATGGTTATGGAAGCTACAAATTGCTTCCGAGGTTTGGAGCCCAAGTAGCCTACTGATTTTTCTGATTCTCCATATACTGAAGACATTAATTTCATTATTCTAGGATAGAAATGAATACGGAGGCGAAAAGGCCTTTCATGCAAGTTTAATCTATGTAATTTATTGGCTATTGATAAAGGGTGGTGAACTTGCTCCTAATATCGATCATCATGAACAAATCCGTGCAACCCTTTCAGTCCCAGTTGAATTAACAAGTTCTCTTAACTCGAGATCATACTTTTCATTGAACAAGTTTGAGAGAATTTCACTCTTAATCTACAGTATATTGCTTGGCTTTCAAGATCAATTCTCATTTTCTCAATACCAAATATCCTATTTTGTATTTGAATTGTAAGGAGAAGTTGAGCGTTGATAACTGAGTGAAAGGGTTAATAGTAGTCCAAGTCAGGGATCTGTACCAAGGTCTTCTGCATTCAAATCCCCAAAAGATAAAAACATGAGCCTCCACAAGTGAAGAGGAGCACGATTTACTAGAAAGAATGATTGCTTCATTGCCATATTCAAATACTCCTACTTCAAAATATAACTGTCAATGAAATACCTCCTCTTGAAGAACCTATAACAGCGCTGATTATATTACCGAATGTTTATTGTGTTGTAATCACAACCGGCACATTGGCTTTGTAACTTATTTAAAAATTGCCCAAAACCTGTATCAATCGCTATTATAGCACATACTGTAAACAAATGGAAAGGAAAAGTAATTAACTTGTAAAAAGACTGAATATTAAAACAAAACGAAAATAATTTGTTCCGTGGCCGACAGAAAACGGTTTCTTGCCTGTGGTTTTTGTGGTTTGAGGATCTTACATGTGATTGGTTACAACACAATAAACATTGCAGACATATTTTAGATGTTTAAGGTAATATAATCAGCGCTGTGATAGGGAATTAAAGAAATAGGAGCAAAGACGAAAGAATTTGTGAAAACTAATATTTCTTGTTTCGATTTTATAATGTTAGACCTTCGATGTTTCCCTTTCTATTTTGCACAAGAAATTCGAACAGGAAAATATAAATAATGTAGACATCATTGCAAAGTCAAGAGAGATAATACAACTTTCGACCTTTTTGTGCCACTTCACTAAGATTTCTTTTTTCAACATTAATGTATTAAACAGAATATTACATTTGGTGCTTGATATACCTGCCTCATCCGAGTGTAATCAATCAGTCGTGAGTATGCACTGGTGCCCGCAATAATCAGTCTGGGTCTAAAGAGGGCAGCAGTTTCCTCCAACTTATCATAGTCTATCAAACCTGTCTTGACCTGTTGCACAAAACAGTGAGAAGCTCAAAATTTAGAAAAAGTTAGCGGCTGTAATATTTAAGTATGTTTAAGAATTTAAGGGGATCAAGACGAGTTTTTTCAAAGAATTACAGGCATTAAAAAGATCCAAAAATAGTAAACGGATTACCACGAAAGCACAGGAATACGACAGAACTTTGTTCTCTACAGTCTAACAGATCGGTCAAAAGTACTTTTTGGGTACTTTTACAATCCATATATAAATATTTTTATATTTACTAAAGAAAAAGATATCCATACTCGCCAGCTCTGATTGGCTCCCACAAAACACGACAAAATCAATTGACTTTGTAGCGGAAGTCAAAATGGAGTTGCACTTCCCGTGTTTAACCATTTTAGAATACAAACAGGGCATAAAAATGTTCGGTTTTAAGGTTTTAATGCATGGTGTGAACAAAATATTTTTCTTTCAGAAAATGCTAAGTATTCACTACAGTCGAACCTGGATTATCCGGATTTCTCGATTATCCGGACTAGCTTTTCTGGTCCCATTTTTTTCATGAATGTTAACTAGTCACATTCATTATCCGTAGAAAAGCTATCTTACGCCGAACTAAGTAATAAAATTCCACTCAGAACTGGAATTTAGAGCAAGTTTATTGCTCGAATGACCTTTAACGTGTCTAGCACGCACCGTAACTAACGCAGTGCATTTCACTGAGAGTTCATTGGCTCAGAGTTGTTTTGTTGCTAAGTGAAATTTCACACTCCGCTTCCCCGATACGCAGTCGATAATTCTACGATTGGAAAAAGGAGAAAAAGGAACGAACTTATCCAGTGAATATGGCGTCAGTAAACAGCAGCTTTCGGACTTCCGTAAAAACAAAGACGAGATTGTGAAGATTGCCGATAACTTGGAAAGCGATTATGGACCAAAACGAAAATCACTGAAAGTTGCACATGATGAACAGCTGGATGAAGCCCTATACACATGGTTCATACAGCAAAGAACAGCTGGCACACCAATTTCTGGTCCCCTTCGGCAAGAAAAAGCAAAGCACTTTCACAGTTAATTACATGTGGAGAATGCAAACGGCGAAACCTTCAAAGCTTCGACAGGATGGCTAGAGAAATTTAAGAATCGCCACCGTATTAGAAACCTTAGCATCCAAGGAGAAAAAGTTTCTGCAGGAGTAGAAACTGTTGAGCCATTTTTGCAGAGGTTACGTAAAGTAATCGATCGGAAAATTTGCGAAGCAACGATGTTTTAAGAATGTAAACATAAACGCGCTTCCAGTCATTTACAAGTCATAAAGTAACGCTTGGATGAACTCTGAAATTTTTGCTGAGTGGTTCAAGAAAGATTTTAAACCAGCTGTTAAACACCACCAACACGCACAAAACATTCGTTCGCCTAAAGCTTTGTTACTGTTGGACAATTGCTCTGCCCATCGCGAAGAGCTGAAGAGCAGTGATTGCTTCATCACTTGCATTTTTCTTCCTCCGAACACAACTTCATTGATTCAGCATCGGTATCGATCCACTACTACTATTGTATTCTAAATGACTTTGAAATTCGTTATGCATTTAAGTGTTTTGGTTCTTTTTTGAGCTTAGCTGTAATACTTCCGGTTTAGATGCTGTTGACATCTACGAAAAAAGAAGGAACTTCTGTCTTATTCCTCTTTTACGCACAAGCCTGCCTACCATCAATCATTTCAAGGAACGGGATCGTGTTGAAGGGCAGAACCTTCAACTACCCTGTTCTCCACCAATTGTAACGGGGAATTACTACTTTTTAAGTCTTTTCTTTTCATTATCGGTTTTGTTGGTCCCTGTCCTGGCCTCGGCAAAGCCGTGGTGGCTAAATTTTCAGTTGGCCAGTAGAGAAAACCAACTTACTTCACCAAAACTGTAGCACAAAGAGGCAGAATGGATGGACGCGTTATACTAGATCAATTGCAACAAATTAACCAGAACAAAATGGGTAACAAAAGATTGAAAAAAGAATTGACTTGCTAACTAATAACAATATTATATAAAGCCTTATAAGACTCTGGCACAAGCCGCACAAGCCGCCCAAGGAAAGGGTTAAAGATATTATATACAAAGTTAAGTGCCAGGATTGCAATTTTGCTTACGTCGGAGAAAGTAAACGAAGCTGGCACTCGCGCTCTGCAGAACACAACCCACCACAAGCGGCCAGCAAAGAATCTGTAATACGACATCATGCCGTGACCACTCACGATGCACACCCACGTTATGCCCAGATTTTAGAAACCAATGAAAATAGTCTAACTAGAAGATTGTTTTTAGAATCTTTTTACTCCCCAAACTGTATCTGCCTTTAGTAAGGAACTTTAAAAAACACTAGCTATAATACCCCTTTTTTACTATTTTATTCTGTACAATTTTTCGCATTTAGCCAAGCACGACCGCTTCTATTGTTTACAGTGGAACCACGGTATAAGGAAGTGCCAAGGGACCGCAAGAATTACGTCGATATATCGGAGTTTCATTATAAACGGAACCCCGATATAACGAATATACCAAAATAATACAAAAAAAATTTCATTATATTGGGGTTTTAACAAAAATCGTAGCAAAGAACAATGTGTGAAAAACAATTCTTTAACAAAACAAACTATGAGCGTATCACAATAACTGCGTTTGTTAGTCATCTTGAGTTCTTAAATTAAAAGAACTGGCTTATTTTCGACTATCTTTGTTCTGCCACACGCATTCTTAAAAATTCGTCTTCCATTGCACCAAAACACTGCACAAAGTGTTGTTGTTCTTCTGGGAAAGTGTTCCTAGCCGTTAACAAAAAGTCCGGTAGCGCTTGAACATTCTCAAAACCCAAAGGGAAAGTGTTCCTAGCCGTTAACAAAAAGTCCGGTAGCGCTTGCACATTCTCAAAACCCAAAGGGAAAGTGCTCCTATCCGTTAACAAAAGTCCGGTAGCGCTTGAACATTCTCAAAACCCCGCAAAGGGAAAGTGTTCCTAGCCGTTAACAAAAAGTCCGGTAGCGCTTGCACATTCTCAAAACCCAAAGGGAAAGTGTTCCTATCCGTTAACAAAAAGTCCGGTAGCGCTTGAACATTCTCAAAACCCAAAGGGAAAGTGTTCCTAGCCGTTAACAAAAAG
>JAOBRB020705060.1:0-10504 GCA_027575285.2 Zoanthus pulchellus | reverse complement strand
CGAGTTGAGTACTTGCTTACTGTTCATCTTTAGTTCTAAGTGACATCACACAAAAAGAATCTTATTATAAACGTAAATGTTTTTTTCAAAATTTTATTGTTATCATTGGTTTCCTCCTCGTTCCTTAAGAAACCATTGTCACGATATATTAACTGAATGCTAATCTCATTGCACTACAGCGCTCCCAGCTGCAACTGTTTTGGCGAGTAGATTAAATAATGTGCGACCATAACTGATAGAACGGTCACTAATTTGCCGACCTCCTTTCTTGTCATTAGATTGTTTTTAGATGAATTCCAGATTAATGATCACAAAACCGTTCTTTTTAAAAAATATATGGCGACCGAATTGATATTTCAGTTTGGCAACCATTTTAAAAAGTATGGCTGCAAATAGGCGACTTACAAAAAGTTTGGAGCACTGTGACACTATGATACTAACGTTCAACTCAGTGGTTTAGAGTACAATTACTATCAAACTAGTAGAAAAATAACCTTGGCCAGTCACAACCTTACTTCTAAAGACTTGAATACTTACAGGTTGAATAGCATCATTCTTGAGAGCAGAATTGTACTTGAGTTCTGACCTCAGGTGCTCAACAGCAAGAAGTAGGGGAGATTTGGAAGCAACAGTACATACCCCCTCATACCACTCGTGAGGCCATAACGACGAGCCTTGCACCCCAAAACCCATTACAACACAATAGAGCCAGAAATCCCTGAACAACTTGTTTAGTCGGAGCTTGGATGACTTGGAGTCTGCAATGGTTGGAAGGCGTTTCATGACAGTAGCTATCACAGGTATTAATACACCAAGATTCCCAGCAGTTGAGGAGGCCTGATACATAACACGGGAAGTTTATTATTACAGTTTACTAAGGGAAGGAAAGATTCAGATTCACGATTTTCATTAACAGTATTATGGTTCTAACTATCTGTAATGGCTAATGCTTACTACATCGTGCAATACTGGATCCTGTAATACTGGATCATGCAATACTAGATCATGTACAGTAATACTAGATCATGCAATACTAGCTTCTACAATACTAAATCCTGCAATACTGGATCCTGCAATACTGGATTCTATAATACTCGGAAGAGCTGATGCAAAGGACAAGTGTTTAAGACACAGCATTACATTCACTGTCACACTTTTACAACTTTTCGGGAATAAAAAATCCAATCCAAAATCACATAACTCTTTATATTTTCATAAGGTTCACAGTAGTTTTATTTACATAGTACACTTTGCCTAAAATGTCTTACTTACAATAGCATGTTGTCCAGTCTAGTCCAAGCCAATAATTAGAACATTAACTCTCATATAAAATAGAGTGTTTGACAGCAGAACTAACTGTTTTCACAGTATCCTTTATTTTGAATAACAAGAATGAAAATGGAATGATCAAACGCACACGATTCTCTGTAAATCCGAGTTTCGCGCTTACGCACTCATCAGGCAGTATTTAATGAAAAACAGGCTTGGCACTATAGTTACAATAAGTTGTTGTTACATATCATATACAGTAAGTGAGGGGAATGATAATAACAATGGATGCAAATATATTCATTTTCATTCTTATTTATCGCATTGAACACTTTTTAATAGTGTTTACCAAAACTTACCACGTTTACATTTATAAACTTAGAGATATCCATAACAGATAGATCTCAGAATGTAGTAGGTTATCAAGAAAGATACTTTGGATAAAGAAAAACTTAAACAATTATAGTAATGAAAACAACCAACCTTAAAAGCTGTGCCAGCCTTCTCACTGAACCGCTTGCTCTCAAGTCCTAGCTGAACAAATAATTCCAGCAATCTTACAAGATAATCCTGCATTCGACTTTCACCCTTCAGCTGAGTAGCAACATTGGAGTATGCATTAATCACGGCTAGAGCGCAGTGCCTTCAATAATAAATTGATGAAATTAGAAAGGTTTGCAATCATTTTCGGGAGGAACAGGATTACTGTTATGTCTTGATAATTTAAAGCTTTTAGTTGGACTACGAAATTTGCTATTCAAAAGAACATACAACAATAAGGGTTTGGTAACACGAAATAAGACAAGAATGTAGATTTTAACCAATAAAGCTCTGCTCACACAGGAGAAGACATAAGGTAAAATAGTAAGATTGACTCTACGTTTCGGCATCATCTCGATGCCATCTTCAAGATTAAAATATTCAATGCATGTGGCGCTATAAGATAGACAATAGTTAAATAACTTAATGCAAAAAAATGTTCAGTTGAAAATTAGCATAATATTATATTGGCTAAATACTTGGTCGAGTCGATCTAGGATATTTAAGATTGGAAAACACCTGTCTCAAATGGTCGCACTCACCTGAAAATAAGGACAGTTGCTAGAAATATTGGTGTTGATCAAGGATTTCTTACACCGCATGTCAACATGACTCTGATGTTGAAGGAGAAGGCTGGTGTTAGTTGGCTTAACATAAACCTTGGTGTTAATCATTAGAGCACAGTTAACTAAGGACACACCAAGGAGGGGGAGCACCCCGTTTGCCTCTAACTCCTTAGTGAACTTCAACAAAGAATGGCAGGTATTTAGGGTCTTAAGAAAATCTTCAGCGGCTTTTCTATCTGGCATTATTGTCGAAGTTTTCGTCTACATATCTCAAGTAGTATGAGGGGAGTTTGCCCTGCCACTGGAGTGTTTCTTCGATGTGAAACATGAAGACGTTGGCTAATAAGAGGACGTGAGGGGAGCCCATGGCGACTCCATCGACTTGTTCATATAATGTCCTGTTAAACTGGAACAGCTGATTCATTGTTGCAGCATCAAGAATTAAGTTGGTTAAGCATCATCGATTAAGTTGGCTTTGCTCAGATTTAAGCCTTTGTTTCATTAAACCAGTCATCTTTAAATGCCATGTCAGCCGATATAAAGATAGTCTCTTGTAGTGGAACATTGGTAAATAGAGCGCTAACATCGTATGAAACTAGGATCTGACCATTTTCTATGTCGACTGTTTGTATTTCTTTAGTGAGCTGGAAGATGTCCGATACAGTAAACTGGTTGAGAAAGAGCGGCTTCAATTTAGCATCCAGCCATTTGGCCATTTTATAGTTGTACGTGTCGGTGGCTGATAATATGGGTTGCATAGCCAAAAGGTTCTTGTGGGTCTTAGGTAGGCCATATAGGTGCGCTAAGCTTGAACCTTTAGGATAAAGGGGATCAGCTATTGCTTTTGGTAGCACCCTGACCAAAACATTCTCAATTTCTTTTCTTTCTTCAAAAAGGGATGATAATAGGTTGACGGTCTTCCCCTGGTTTTTGGTCGCGTACCGTATTTCTAGCAACTGGTCCTTGTTTTCAGATGAGTGCGACCATTTGAGAGACGTGTTTTCCAATCTTAAATATCCAAGACACTTGATCGACTCGGTCATTAAGCGCTTCATTGATTCCAAAGTAACTATTCAGACTCAGCCCGTCAGTTCTGCTTCACAAGATGTTATCAGAATAATTTTATTTTTTTACTTTGCCGTTTAAAAATCAAAAATATGCGAATTATGTTAAACAACAGCTTTGTAAACTTTGTTCTACAATTTATATTAAGATACAACCTGTGTTTCTGAGTTGCAAAATTCAAGAAGATCAACAATTTGTTGTACATATATAAATCTATACCGTATGTAACCTGTGAGACGCGGGGCATGTCTGTTATACGTGTGGTCAACTTCACGAACGCGTGCAAGGACACAAACAGAAATTGTAATCCATTTACTGACACTATGAGAGCAAACACAAGGGCAGAATTCCAGAGAGGTTATTGGATCATTTTAAGAATCTGGTAAAATGTTCGAGCAAGTTTGACTACCTAACCAAAGAAATGTTATTTATTAGGCAGTGCTCAGAAACCAGAACTTAACGTGCAGAGTGACTCTATTTCTGCTAAAGTTTTTATTTAGACGGTGTTTGTTTATTTACTTTGCTAAGAATTATTTAGTCAATATTATGCTAATTTTCAACTTGAACTTTTTTTTGCATTAAGTTATTTAACTATTGTCTATTGTTTATTACTTATAGCACTAGATGCATTGAATATTTTAATCTTGAATATGGCATCGAGATGATGCCGATGCGTCGAGTCAATCTTACTATTTTACCTAATGTAGATTTTAAATCTTTTAATAGGTTGATTTTCAATAATAGTAACAGTATTTATATAGTGCTTATCCTAAAGCTCAAGGGTTTTAGAAATTCCGCTGAGCAACTCACATGTTATAGCACAAATTGGCAGCTGATACGAAGTGCCCTCAGTTGAACAGACAGACCACAAGACCGGGTTCACCACCCTGCACTTTGCAAGAAGTGCGTGGGTCCTTTTACAGTAAGTCCCTCAACAGAGAGATCAAGAGACTGGGCCAATGGTTTAAATAACGTCCTACAAGACGCGAAGATTTAACCATCTGCAGATCTTAGAGCAAAGGCAGCACCTTCTCCTCAGTTATTTTAAGATGCTGAGTGTTCGTCTGGCCGGGAATGTTATTAAATCAATGTTATCAAGTTTTAAATTACATTATCTTGTAATAAATGTAAATTATTTTAAAATAGAACATTTGCTAATCAGTACCTATATCCACTTGTCTTATCATTCACTGATGGCTCTCTTGAGTACTCAATGGAGCCCGCATCAACTGTGATTTTCATAAACATTCCCATGATCTGCTGGTAGCATTGTTCCTGGAATCAAGCATGTTATCAGTTGCTACAAGCAGTGTTCACTGACACTCACAATACCACCGTTAATTTAGTACCATATGTTTGGTAACAGCTCATAAAACAGAATGTGAATCAAGAATGTTTGCATTTCCTAATCATTTTCAATATCTAAATTGGTTACTCGCTCCAACTAGAAATCCAAAGATAATGCAAATTTTTTTAAGACAAATGCTATGAACATGAATGAAGTTTAGCTCAGAAATAAAGTTTTATTTAAATGCCTATAATAAGTTGACATGTTTTGTATGGAAGTACACTGAATTAAATTTTTCAAATTAGTAATTCATAATTATTGCATTGTTTGTCTTTATGAATTACACTTTTTAAACAACAGAAGTACATAATATATGCATACTATCTCAAATACAATTCTCTTCTGCTCATCAAAATATGCACTAAAATTATTGAAATTTATATTCGGGTAATGTAGGGGTAAGGTGCTATAACACAATTAATTAGACTAATGTTGTTTAAGAAATGACCAAGCTCTAACAAGGTGTTCTACGAAATCAAGCCTGTGTCAATTAAGCATCAAAGATTGCTGTTTGTTTTAAAGAAAGATCTCATAGTTTAAAACTATTAAAAAAATGTATCCTAAGTTACTGTTCTTGTTAGAGTGATGCACCCTAAAGGTTTCAACTATATAGGGTAAGATATTTAAAGTTATTGACTGTGAAAATAGGATATCTTAATCTTCCTATCAAGTTAATATTATGCTATTCTATCCTTTTCTATCGATAGACGATACTCTGACTTCTTAACCAGTCTCACAAATGTACCCAACTTACTGATTCTGTAACAGTAAGGTGGCCCAACTGCTCCACGATCAGAGGGTCCAATGATGATGGAGGGTGACAGAACCTTTGTTGTAAGATAGTAAGAACAGAATCTACAGTCTGTGGAACAGAGTGCAATGTAAAAGCAACATGACCCAGTGTTAAGATGGCATTGGTTGATATCAATGGGGGTGTCTCATCATCGCTACTCTCTGTTACATACAATCTGTTAGATACCGATGCTAGAAAAGCTTGAACACACTGTGGATCACTATTAAGGCCAACTGTTAGTGCTCTGCATATACTCTCTAGGGCCGTTTTCCTAAGCAGCTGGCAGCAAGAAACTTTGTCTTCTGACTGGACATCTGCCACACCCACTGTTACAGAAGACCCATTTCCATCAGCTGAGACTGTCATCCACACCTTTCCTTTGGACTTTTTCTCTGAATCACACATTTGCTCAAGAATTGATGCAGGCTTAAGTAGAAAGTTTTGAAGTGACTTCACGACGCAGCTGTGAACAAATATAAGAATGAAGTCAGTTACACAGCTCAAACATGCTTAGGGAAAGCACAGTATTGTAATCATAATTATCGCTCAATGTATGGGAAGCAGCGTAATTACCCATAATTTGCATTGTTTGTAGGAATTGCTTTTACTAAGATTAAACTTACAAAATTTAGATATGATTTAAGATTTACACTTAATTTGAAAACATTTCCTTACCTGTAGTAATTATGGCAAGTAACCTGATATTTAATTATCAAAATTGTATTTAGCAATTAAACAAAAACTATGGAATCATTCAACTTTATAAAATATAAACCTTGCCAGTGTAGGGAATTTCTCGGCTAAAATTCCCAGATCTTCCAAGCAGCACACAAACAAACTAGTAGAGACCATAGCCAATGGCATCGGTAAATTAGCCAGCAAAAATTCCTGAATTCGTTGGCAAAACTCATCACCATCTGTCAGTGAATAAAAAAAGATGATTGAACACTTTGAACGAACAATGAAAGAACATCAATTGAATACTCAAAAGCATTAGAAGAAACAATAATATTCACTATCGTAATGATACATAATAGCTCTAGATGTACAATTGAATACACCAAGCCTATGTACATCAATAGTACCAGTCACTGCATCCATAGATCCAATAATACTTACTATGACTCATCTGAACCCTAGATACACTATTGAATACACCAAGACTACGCACATTTAACAGAACCAGTCACTGCAGTGATACATCCTGTAATACTGACCGTATTCCTCCAAACCATAGATAAACTATTGAATACAACAAGGCTATGCACATCAATAGAACTATTGTCACTGCATCCATACATCCTGTAATACTGCTCATACTCATCAAAACCATAGATGCTCTATTGAATACAACAACCAAGGCTATTAAAATCAATAGAACCAGTCATTGCATCCATATACATCCTGTAATACTGACCATATTCATCCAAACCATGTTCTATTGAATACAACAAGCAACGCTATTAACATCAATAGAGCCAGTCACTGCATCCATATACATCCTGTAATACTGACCATATTCATCCAAACCATAGATGTTCTGTTGAATACAACAAGCAAGGCTATTAACATCAATAGAACAGGCAGCAGTTACCATACCCATCCAAATCCTAGATGTTCTGTTGAATACAACAAGGCCATTAACATCAAAAGAAACAGTCACTGCATCCATATACATCCTGTAATATTGACCACATTCATCCAAACTATAGATGTTCTATTGAATACAACAAGCAAGGCTATTAACATCAATAGAACGGGCAGCAGTTACCATACCCATCCAAATCCTAGATGTTCTGTTGAATACAACAAGGCCATTAACATCAATAGAACCAGTCACTGCATCCATATACATCCTGTAATACTGACCACATTCATCCAAACCATAGATGTTCTATTGAATACAACAAGCAAGGCTATTAACATCAATAGAACGGGCAGCAGTTACCATACCCATCCAAATCCTAGATGTTCTGTTGAATACAACAAGGCCATTAACATCACTAGAACCAGTCCCTACATCGATATATCCTGTATTACCGACCATACTCATCTGACCATACATAACTAACGTGAAGTTCCAAAGTCAAATCTGTGAGGTTAAAGACAAGAACATGGGTTGTGTATGTAACCTTGGCCTAATGCCATTCAGTGTTTCAATAGCTGGATCTTGAAGAATAGCAAGTGAGTTTTCCCTCCAAATTCTTATTAGAGAACCTTTTTTAATGCAATTTGATCAGGAGATTTGTCAACTTCAAGCTTTCTGTAGATCCTTCATTTTCTTAACTGCTGAGGGGTAATATCATGATAAAAAATAATATATCTTGTGTTTTTCAAAGTTCTTCTCATGAATGTTATCCCAATGTTGCACATGCATCCATGACAAAATAAATTCACACTATTTATATATAGACTAGATGTTAATTCATATATTTATTACCTAAAAATACTGTTTTCAATATCTTGATCTTAAAAAAAAAGTGAGATGAAAAATAAGTGTTTTCTATTTCAATCTTTACACACTGTGAACTTTCTCCTTGTCCCCCTTTGTACCTTGCTCATCGATAGCTGTCCAGACTGTAAGGTCAACACTGGCTGAAACTGTCTGTAGTTTCCATTTAACACTGCACATACTGAGATCAGTTCTCTTTAGGATTTCTGTCTTAGTTATTGTGAACACTTTTTTACCAAGTTCCTGGGCTTTGTCAAGGACAGTTTTTGAAATGTCTGTTTAAGATAGAATTATAGTAAATGTATGTTTACAAATCAATTATAGTTACCAGTCATAAAATTAAAGCAACCAATCCAGAAAAACTATTGCATTAACTAAACTACACAGTTCAGTACTTTCTCCTAATGTGGCTATTGGAACAAAACTTGGCAACAGAACAAGTTATAACACCTGCACAGATCAACATGAACAAAAACCAATATGACCTTCTATAGCTATTTCCAAGCTACAGATGCTTATTTAACTACACGTTTATCTGCATGTAGTATATTTGAGCCTAGCAGTTGAGCAGGACATATACCCGATATTCTATCTATATAAGAACCAAGTGAAGTGGCCCGTTCCCTATGTGAGTTCCTGTAGCTCAATGGGTAAAGCGTCTGACGGGTAATCAGAAAGTCATGTGTTTGATTCCCGTTAGGGACTCAGAAGATTTTTTCTTCTGAGAAAAATAAGCTTGTGACAACACAAACATTTCTTTTCATGAGACTTTAATAATTTTTAATTAATTAATTCAAATAAAAATGAGCTCATAATCAAAACTTCACACACATAGACTACCTGGATTATTTTGACATACATCCCTAAGAAGTGACATCATGGAGAGCGTAATAACTTCACTAAATGAATGGTAAGGAAATGTACTCAACAATCCACCAGTCTGAAACAGAAAGTGTAATAACCCTTGGTATAAACTGATGTTTGAATAAAATACAGCTATAAATAATACCAAAAAAAACAAAGTTAATGTTTTTAAAGAAATGTGGGTATAAAGTAGTAGCAATTAAGGTGTGTATTGCTGTATTAAGGAATTTCCATAGTCAAACCAACAGTCTGACACTGTCTGTTTTCTAGTGGTTATTATCACGTTTGTGATCAATGACCAAAACTATTTAATAAATTAATCAACATGTGGACAGCACAAAATAATTGCTTGACATTGTCATACTTACTCCTAAAATAAAATTATATAATTTTTTATGGACTTGATTATGATTACTGAAGTATTGTCAGCTCTTTGGTTTGAGCACTATATCCTCAGAGTTTGTAACCAGGTCATGTCATTACAAACAGATTTTTTAGTATCCCCCTGGGCTAGCTTTAGCTATAATTTTATAATATGCAAATTGAATATGTTGCTGTATCCTTTACTACTGTGCTAATAAAATAATATATTATTATTATCAATATTTTATTACTAGACAGTAGTATATATTATATAATTATTATAATTATATATACAGTATTATATGCTACAGCCTCCTTTTGGCCTTGTAACTGGTCCATATAATTATATATTCCATTGGCTTGTTTCTTTATGAGTAAATAAAAATAGCAATAAAAAGAGAAAAAGCAAAACAAATATCAATATATGCTCCCACTTTCAATTAGAGAACTGAATTTGTTACATCCAACTAATTGAAGGGCCTAATGCAATCTAAGTGACTCAGTATGAAATGCATATTAAAATGTTATGAATAATAATAGATAATGTACAGGGAGAGTTAAGAACTTTACCAAAAGTCGCTCATGTTGTTAATGCAGTAGACCCTTCATTTGCTAATTACATCATTATAAATTATATATTTTCATTCCTTTAATATGCTCCACCAACCTGAATGCACTCAGATATTATTCCATCTAAACCATGAAGGGTCTGTGGATCCAACAGCTTTTCAATCTGCAGTAGTTGCGGTCAGTTCAATTAGATATTTAAAGTACCCAGCTTTTTCAAAAGTAAAATAATGCTAATCCACATGTATCACTTTCTGGAGCCTACAGTACAACTACATACAATGAAATTATATGTATACCTGTGCAATGACCAGCTCAAGCTGTTCGTTTGTGAGACGAATAGTAAGTCCTTCATCTGCTGGAATTCCCTTACTTCTGACATATCTTTTTTGTTGAGGAACCTGCACAAATGTGTTGTAGCGAACTTCACTCAAGTTCTTGGGGAATAATAGCTCTGAAATAAAAGCTGGATTACACCCATCCACACTAGCTGCTCCTAGAGCCTCTGATAAGCCCAACAGCAATGGAACTGTGTGTCTGCATAGAGTAACTACGATAAAAAATTAAACCAAAATTTAATGTTCTTAGTTTTGTTAATATATAGTATACCTGAAAATTTACGAAATTCTTCAAAATCTCTCTTTAAGGAAAAAGTTCATACAATTCTGTTGAAAATG
>JAOBRB020704951.1:0-15509 GCA_027575285.2 Zoanthus pulchellus | reverse complement strand
CTAGTAGTATGGTAAGAGTACCTATATCTTCTATGTATAGATAGTACAACCGTGCTAGTAACTAACCTGAAGCCACTAATATGGACACTAAGGCCACGTTAGTATCTATACTAGTAGTATGGTAAGAGTACCTATATCTTCTATGTATAGATAGTACAACCGTGCTAGTAACTAACCTGAAGCCACTGATATGGGCACTAAGTTCACGTTAGTATCTATACTAGTAGTGTGGTAAGAGCACTTATATGATTATCTTGAACTATGTATAGATAGTACAACCGTTCTAGTAGTTAACCTGAAGCCACTGATATGGGCACTAAGGTCGCGTTAGTATCTATACTGGTGCTGTGTAGTGTTTAAGAGCTCTTATCTTCTATGTATAATCATATTTATAATAATATTTATATTCTTAATGTATTATATTTTCATGTTAAATTTTCAATTTTATGTATTATATTTTCATTGAATATATTTATATTTTTTATGTTAAGCGCCTCTGAACTTTAAGGAAAAGGCGCTATAGAAATATAATTATTATTTATTCTTATTCTTATTCTTATTCTTATTCTTATTATTATTATTATTATTATTATAGGCACTAAGACCATGCTAGTATCTATACTAATTGTGCATGGTAAAAATACCTTTATCTTTTATGTATAGATAGTATAACCGTTCTAGTAGCAAACTTGAAGACATTAATATACGTTTTAAGGCCACGTTAGTATCTATACTAGTAGTATGGTAAGAATACCTATATCTTAATGATAATAATAATAATAATAATAATAATAATAATAATAATAATAATAATAATAACAACAACATAAATGATATTATATAGTTCTTAATAATTGCATTATACAAAAGTTTTAATGCTTTTTACATTAAAATCGATCAATAAGTATAAATAATTAAGAATAAGTTAAAATAATACTATAGTTAATCTCTATTTTATAAGTTATAAGCAATTTTAAAAAGGTGCGTTTTAAGTTTTCATAAAGTTTAAAAGATTCCAAGTTTTCTGATAGTCTAATTGACAGCGGGAGCTGATTCCAAAGAATTAGGGCGGTTCTTTATTTAGGAACAGACAGATTATAGAAACTTGAGTAACGGAGAGAACGGACAGGTTTATAAATAGTTAAAAAGTTCGAGAGGTAATCAGGAGCCAGACCATGAAGTGCTTTAGTGGTAATTATAAGAAGCTTAAAGACAATACGTTTTTGTATGGGAAGCCAGCTGCAGTGAAGACTAATAAGAGTAGGTGTGATCGATGTGTTCGGATTTTTCAGTTCTCGTGATAAGTCGAGCGGCTGAATTTTGTAGTCTTTGAAGTTTCTGAATTTTGTTGGAACGCAAACTATAAAGTAAGCTATGACATTAGTCCAGTTTTGATGATGTAAAGGTATGAACGACGCTATCTTCTATGTATAGATAGTACAACCGTGCTAGTAGATAACTTAAAGCCACTAATATGCATACTAAGGCCGCGTTAGTATCAATACCAGTAGCAAATGGTAAGAGTATATATTTTGTGTATAAATACCACATGAGAGTAGGAAAATTGAAGCCACTAATGTCTGCACTGAAGTAACTTTTGTTTATGGAAGATTTAAAGAGTAATCGGGTCTAATATAAGCAAATATACTTTTCACTTAGCCAACCAAATCTTGAAAGTTAATCACCAATTTGGCGCCTATAATGTTTTGTCATACCTCACGAGAGAATGTAGATAAAGATAATAAATCTGCAGCGATCTTTCTCATTACGTTTGTTTGCAAAGTGGAACTTGTGCATCTCTCAATAGCTAGATGCAATCTTAGATTTAGGAGAACTTGAATATTTTTAAGTTTTCAAGTTTTATCAAATTCAATGAAAAGAAATGTTACTGTTTTGACTAGCCTGCAGTTAGCTTAACAAATCATGGTTGGCTAGTAGTACTGAATGTTATATACGAGTCATCCTAGTGTCCACTTTGTAGCACGATCATTCCTTAAAACTTTGACTGCATAATTAAAAGTTCTGTTTAGCTTATTTAGGTAATCAGTGTTTTATTTGGGAATGACAAGACAGTTTTGCAAAATCTAGAATCGAAATGGCTACCAAAAAGCAGTTCATGTCATCTCCTGGTAATGTACATTACCAATATGGCGTGTGTTACAGTATCTATAATGGATATTTTTAGAAATCTCTCCAAAAAGTATTTTTTCGTTTCGTGTAAACTCTTCCCTTTCCATTATACAGTAGAATCTAAACTGGTATAATACTTTTGGCTGAGTCTGCCTGGTCTGTGATCTTCGAACGTGGTAATCATAAAAAAAACTTTAGTGCTATCTTTAACCACACCACCTTTTATTAATATTCAATGTACCATATGTTTGTCCCAGTCTTTCAAATCTTAGGAATGTTTTCCCAATAACCAGTAAAAGCTCACTAATTTACAGTGTGCTATTTCTTAGGAGTGCGGCCTTCTATGCTGGGGACGCTAAAAGTGAGTAATAGTAATTTTTCTTTTAAGTTTTGGATTCACATTTTTGCATCATAGATGACGTCATTAATCAATGTAGTGAATTCTTTGTCGAAAACGTTTGGTGTTTTAACTTATTTTAAACTTTTAAAGCCTTAATTTAGTTTTTATAATAACTTTTACCTTTTATAGCGAACTTACGCGATATATTTTTATTTTATATTCCTATAAATGAGTAATACTAGATAATTAGTTCTACTGTTAAAGTTATATCCATGTACTGAGGGTTTCTCATTACAAAAGTTCTATTAACATTTTATATTTGAGGATGAAGATGAACCGGACTTTAATAGGAAGTTGGACAGAGATGAAATTGCTGGAGTGATGAAAGAACAGTTTGATATTGAGGTGCAAGATATTTTGCGAAGAATATTTTTATATTAATAAATTGCTGGGTTAGGCTAAGGGAACAGGGAGACCTGTGATGTAATGCGACTCTCGATTACGATAGAACTCACATGCAATATACAAGTATCTATGTCACTCACCAGTGCTAACACAGTTGCTAAAACGCAATCCAAGACCCAGTTGTTCAAAAGCCAATTAGCAATAGCCCAGGGTTAACTGTTTTATCCAAAATCTTGTAACTTCCAATCTTCCAAGAAGAAATTTCAGCTGTAATTTGGGGATTAACAAGTTTTTTTCTAAGAAAAGTCCAAACAGTATCCATAAATAACCATTGACCTTTTCTTCAAGAAGAAATTCCTGTTTGAATTTTCGCGTAACCCAGGGTTAAACTTAACCATGCAGCCTTTGAACAACTAGGTACAGGACGTTAAATTATGTACAGAGCTTTCAGAACGATCCCGCAACTGCCAGAGCTCCACCGACTGCTTCGCATTTTATCACTGGCTACTTTTTTTGATGTGAAGTATAGAAAGTCAAACAATGTAACGATTTTGTTGCATTTGTTTAGCTAACATAATCCCTTAAAATGATAATGAATGATAATGAGGTGATGGGTATCTATCACATCCGTTTCATCTCTGACAGAACCGCCTACTGTTTAGGAGTAACTGTTTACTTCAAGGCATTCTGAAAGCCCTGAGTAATCATAAAAAAGTAATATATCCCTTCCATCCCCAAAGTTGTTCGTTGGAATAATATAATCTGTTATATTGTTAAATTCTCTGCAAGTCTTGTGCTTCATAGTGCTGTCGCTTATCTCCTGTTTCTGTATTGTTTGTGGATGAGAGTGTTTGACTCCCCGTGAATAAGACACTAATCCATCGCATATGAAGTTTATCTTGTGGGAAAAAAATTCACTCGTTTGTTACACTCTCTCGTGATATATTTTACCAGTCGAAGATTAACTTTATATGTTTGCGCCACCGTGTAATATCCTCTCTATATTTTTATTTGCAATTAAAGTCAGTGAGTAAAACGTTTTCCACAAAGGGTTAATCAATGAAACAATCAAGGTGACTATCTCATCCCATTTCTGTTTGTCTACTTTTTTAAACTTTTCTGTTCATCAAACAACTGTACATAAGTACCTGTTCATCCCTCTGTCTTTATCTATTCGAGGGAACTTGTACTCCAAAATTGTATTTGATATGTAGAACTACAATTGCTTGAGATTTCAGAAATGTGTATTTTTACAGGTATCTTTGTTCCAATCCTTAAAAATAAATAAAATGTGCTAGCATTGGGCAATGATGAAGCCACAAAAAATTATCACTATGTGACGTCACGACGTTAAAATATTACGTTCCATTTTTGACAATAGACCATTTTACAGTTTCTGAAAGGAAAGGTAACCAAGCTTCTTTCTTATGATTAGAATTTTCACTTCTCTAACTGTGTCAGGTCACCCTAAGCCTCAGTTTCATGTAGAAGCTTGGTTACCTTTCAGGAACTGTAAAATGGTCTGTTTCTAAACAGTTTGTGTGATCTTTAAGCAGATATACCTTTATAGAAATGAAACGTCGCTACTTTATATCTCATTAACATTTCCAGTGATAATCACAGTACGATTTCACGTTGTGACGTCAGGAGCAACTGTTTTGAGCCCGCGTTAAAAGTGCGATATAAACCCTTTACAAAAGGTTTTACTGGACATTTTTGTAATAAGTTTTGCAAAATACAAATCACAGATCACTGAAAAAATCCACACTTCTCGAATCTCAAATATGCCTTAAAACATATTCATAAATAATGTTGCGGTTTTGGTTTCCTTTAATCATTTTATGTGCCCATCAATTCATCCATCCATATGTATCTACCTTTCTGTTATTTTTTTGTTTATCGAATATTTATCAATTAACTAGCTTTTTGTTATCTCTTTGTCGGAAGATTTGTGTTCATCTACATTTCTGTCTTACTTGACATTCCATGTGTTTGCTTTTCACCTCTCTCTCTATATATATATATACATCTGAAAGTCTGTGAGCTTATCCATGTTTCTTTCTATTGAGTTATCAATCTATCTGAATGAACGTCTGTTCATTTGTCAATGTACTTTTCTACTGCTCAAGTCATCCATCTATCTGAACGACTGTCAATTTGACCATATTCCTTTCTCTTGAGCCATCCATCTATTTGAACGTATGTCAGTTTTTCCATGTACCTTTCTGTTGCTCAAGTCATCCATCTATCTGAACATCTGTCAATTTGTCCATGTTCGTTTCTGTTGAACCATCCATCTAATTGAACGTCTATCAATTTGTCCGTGTACCTTTCTGTTGCTCAGGTCATCCATCTATCTGCACTTCTGTCAGTTTTTCCATGTCCCTTGCTATCAAGCCATCCAACTATTTATCTATTACACACTCCTTTGTTCTTAATGTTTTAGGTAATGAACTTTTACACTTTTTGCATTTTATCTCATCTGTAATTGTGTCTTCATTTTTGATATTCCGAACTACAGTTAAACAAACTTGTGGCTCAAAACAAGAAGGAGATGCAGAAAGAATTGCAGAAATTAAATCAAAAATGGAAGAAAAACGAAGAAAACATACAGAGGGAACATGAAAATGAAATGGCTAAGGTGATAAACCTAGTTCTTAAAAATCTAAATTTACATCTTCTAATTAAGATACTCCAAAGATTGGTTACCATAACATACACTTTTTCTTTTGTAAGAAGATATATTTATGAGAATTTTATTGGAACTAGAATTGGCCAAATTTTAAGAATATTTTAAGAATAATGCTGAAGCTCAGATTTTGTTAAGAATAATGCTGAAGCTTTATTTTAAGAATATAATTTTGCATGTTTAAAAAAAGACATTACTGATTACATGTATTGCACTTGAATTCAAATGACAAAGCCATATTTAAGCATTAGAGCACAACTTTCTATGACTTTATCGGTGAAATTGAGCACGCGTGATGTTGGGAGAGGCACGAGATCGTTGTAAAATTACGAGCTGCAGGCAAGTAATTTTACGTTTCGAGTGTCTCTCCAAACACCACAAGTGCTCTGTTTTCCCTAAGAGTCATATAAAGTTGTGCTTTAATGCTTTTATGATATAGCAAAACAAGCCACAAAACAAGCAAGCAAAAATCATGACTTTGTCGTTGTAATAAAGCATAGATTTGAACCAATTAGAGCGCGCGTTATGTCGTAGCTATGTTATAAACATATGTTACCCGTGTCACCGATATTCCCGAAACGAGAAACATTAAATTGTAAGAATATTTCACCCAAAAATCTACCAAGAAATATGGCTATCCAGACTTAGCCTAAAAGATATTCTTATAACTGGTAATAATCAAATATTAGAGGTGCGTTCGACGTAAAACTCGACTCCTGCTAAAAATAAAACTAATGAACATCGATCAGCTTCGTAGATTCCAAATGCCTGTAACTCTAACAGCAACGTAAAAACACAACTTACCTTATATAATAATAACAGTCCAATCAGCAACTTACCTTATATAATAATAACAGTCCACTCAGCAACAAACACAGCAAGATGTCAGGCTTTCGCAAGATTCCAAATGCAAGTTTCAAGTTATATTTATTGTCAAGTTTTCAAGTTTTATTTACTTAATGCTAGTCACTTTTCCTGATAGCAGTGTACACAGCAGGGCTACACGCACGGCAAAATGGAGTCCCGTCAGAGACAAAGCACAATTTCAATGGCAATGACTTCATTCGCCCCTGAATAATATTTCGGGGTAGCCAGATTTGTGAAGAACGGTTAAAATTCTCGAATGCGACCGCATTATGAATTCACATAAAGTATATATGTTACATACTAAATTAGTTGTGACTTTCTAAATGAAACTACTTGGACTTTCCAATAAATCAACCATTGTGAACTGGTGTGGACTGCTGCTTCGTCTTCATTAGGCGTTAAAGCATTCAAAGTTTGTTTATCTAAGACGTGGCCGAAAAGTGGTTACAACTATGTGGTTAGAACAGTACGCAATCTCATACTAACTACTTGTAGGCACTTCTTACAGTTAGGAAGAGGAAGAATGGAATAAGTCAGTGGTCTGTAAGGCCGTAGGCCAAATAGGCTATTCAAACTTGTAGTCCATGGGCCGGCAGGGCTATTTGTTTTGGTATAAACCTACTATTCGGTCAAAAAAGAATGTAAAAAATATATTATTGATAAAACTCTTTGATATTGTAGCTAAAGGAAGTTTTTAACTATTTTGAGTGGTTATCTTTTCTCTACAAGTAGTCCAGTCAATGTACGAAAATTTTAGGGTAGAATTGGAACTAATTGCAAGACAATTTATTTCACTCTAAAATGAAAGTTTTAGGTGACCCTAGCAACATACTAAGAATCCCAAAAATCCCTTTTTCCCGGTTTTCTTAATTACAACATTTAAATAAATAAAACAAACACTAAAAAGATATTATCTGAAGGTAAAAAGATTAATAATAATTTCAATGTTGCTTTATTTTTACACCAGAACTCGTTTGAAAATAAATATTTTACAGTTAAAGCAATGAAAAGTACAATCTGCAACATTGAAACATTTTGTCACTTTACCGTAGAAATTTTACTATTTTGATAAACTATACATGCTAAATTGAAATGCTCCAAAATTAAGTGTCACTAAATTTAAAACATGGCTAAACTAAAGTGAGGATTATATGAATTCCGCCATCTGGTACTTTTCATACGATCGCATGCAATGATATTTGTGTTGTAAAGGTTTTATAACGCAGTGAGTTTTTTTCACAAGCTTTCTAGAGAATCAGATAGCGTTTATAATTCTATCAAATGAATTTTCTAATTTTTTAAAAATTTGTGTTTGTTCTGTTCATCGTGATAAAATACTGATAGAAACAAGGTGTTACCGTTTGTCTCACAATGGTGAATATATTTGATGAAAAAAGCAATTTTGCTGTTCTGTTGTAAAACATTTTAGTACCTTACCATAGGTCGCCAAAAAGCTCAGCGTTGTGAAATCTTAATAATTAAGAGGGAAATTATATTTCAAAATTCACAAAAAATCGCTAAATTTGATTGTTTTTAAATACGGATTACATTTCATTTAATAAGACAACGTCTCATGAGTTGTGTCAGAACAGAAGATTTCAAAGCGCAGGAGAGTTTTACACACATCAAACCGCAAAAAGTAGGCGTGTTCGCAATACATAGAATTCCAGTAATAACAGTAAGTACATTTCTATTCTCACTCAACACTGAAGTTTTCAGAGTTCTTCTACATTTGAGAAAAGCAAAAATGATAAATGGAAACTCCCGATGGCTACACATTGCTTGACACTATTATTAGTAAGCGAGCAACAGACCTGGTAATTACTGCTGTATGCGTTCTTTTGTGTTTAAACGCTTTTTTTTGTAAGAACCATAAACGTTTCCGAGGTTATCTTATCTTCCTTATTTTGATGATCCATGCCCTGTAGAACTCTGCCAATTCTAAAAAGTTACTGAGAAGGAAGTGAGAGTACTGGCATCCAAACATATGTCCAAGTCATGTAACCTGGACCCAGTACCATCGATTATTCTTAAGGGCTGGTTTGGTATACTGCTACCTACTGTATTATAAACTAGATTGTGAGTGTGTCTCTTTCGACGGGAGTTATGCCTGAAGCACTGAAATTAGCGGAGCTCAGCCCAACGGTGAAGTAGTTTGGTGCAGACCATGAGGAGTAGCCTAATTTCCTGCCCATCTCTAATCTGCCCATGACATCTCCATCGGTATTTATTGATAATCTCCTTTACATGTTTCTAAATAACATCAAAGTTGCATCGACGACCTCTTGTTCAATATCAAAAGTCGTTGAGAAGGCTGCTGTTGAACAGCTAACCTATCGTGTCGCTACCAACAGTTTAGATGAATCACTCCAATCTGCTTACAAGAAGTTTCATTCTACAGAAACAGCCCTGGTCAGAGTTCAAGTGATATCCTCTGTGCCATTAACAATCGCCAATCTGTGATGCTGCTGCTTCTTGACTTATCAGCAGCATTTGATACTGTTGACCACTCCATTCTACTCTCAAGACTTTCTGTAAGCTATGGACTGAAAGAAACTGTTTTATACTGGTTTCATTCCTACCTTACATCGCGTAGGCAGTATGTCATTGTGGAAGGCTGTAAGTCGTCTCTACGTGATCTAGATCGAAGAGTACCACAGGGATCCGTTCTCGGCCCCCTTCTGTACCTATTGTACACCTATCCAATCGCTAGAATCATTGAGCGGCATGATCTCCAATATCACCTATATGCAGATGACACTAATCTTTACGACTCTAAAGGCGAGCTCCTGATGGCAAAGGAAAAAGTTGAGATTTGCGTTACTGACATCAACACATGGATGGTCCATAATGGCTTGAAGATGAATCAGGACTGGTCAGAACTCCTACTTCTTTTCTCAAAGTTTCGCGCAAGACCTGCTCTGGACTACATCCATGTCATAGATGAGGATATAGCACCGTCATCTGAAGCACTTTCACCTTAGAAACATTGGTAAAATTAGAAAGCATTTAGACAAGGCCTCCACTGAAATATTAATACATGCTTTTAGTAGTTGAAAACTTTTTGGACTCCCTGCATATCAAATACAGAAACTACAACTGATGCAAAATAATGCTGCCTGAGTCGTTACTTTGAAGGGGAAATTTGAACACATAACTCAGTCACTTATAGGCTTACAGTGGTTGCCTGTAAATCAGAAGATTATATTTAAAGTTCTACTATTAGTTTTTGAGATACTCAGTCAACTAATACAAACTTCTCATTTCACACGTATAGTTTAGCGTATGTGTGTTAATATTAGGTACTTGCAGTAACTATAATGGGCACTAACGTCACATTGATGAACTAATATAAGTCTTATCCCACAAATATAGGTTAGCACATGTTGTTGTTACTAGGTACTTTCACATGTTGTTGTTACTAGGTACTTTCAGTAACTAAACTGGAGGCAAACGTTACAAGTCAAGTACTTTATCGATCAATCCGATTTTGATCCGTGTTTATCCCCGTAAATAGGGTTGGCTGGATTTACCCCACATTGGTATCAATCTCTCCAACTCTCATTCCTTATGTATCTCGCACGATTAATGATGGCATCCTTTTTTCTTCAAAGCAACGCCCTGGCTCTTCTTCTTTGGTTGCCCTCCTCCTGTTGCCCTTCACTTCGATCTCTAACGCTTTTCTCAAAAGGTGCCCATCATCCCAACTCAACACATTTCCGTCCATCTCACTCCATTCCCTTTTGCCTTCTAAACCAAAAATAATATTACAAGTACAGATAGAACTTTATTGTTAAAACTGGGTACCTGAAATAGGTTCCTAAGTTTGTGTGTTGTCATAGTTGACAATAGTATGGACAATTGAATATAAAAACTTTGTTTCCAAACTTACAGTTGCAAAATTTGTTGGGTCAATACGAACAGTCTTTTCATGCTGAACGCAAGGAGAAAGAAGTTTTGACGAAAGAATATGAACATCTTCGTAAGGTTTGTGTTGAAACTTACCCTGAAAGATTTAATGATTTCCTTCTTATTGGCTATATCAGTACTGTTTGTTTTACCAAAATTGTTTCGCGTTGGAGCTCAAGTATTTTGAGATTTTAGGCTATGTTTATCGAATGGGGAGTCAGATTGTCATAGTGGTTATCCATCGTGCCTGCCACCTGTACGACCCAGGATCAGTTCCTGGGCGCCGCATGTGGCTTGAGATTTGTCGATCTCGATATGACTCCTAGGGGTTTTTTTCCGGGCACTCCAGTTTTCCTCCCTCTGCAAAATCAACTTTCACGCCAAGATCTGAGCTGTCAAGCGATTACACATTAGTCTCTAGCTAGGAAGAATGGGCAACCATTTTTCTCACAATTGATGTTTGGAGTAATGAAGCAGTCCGCAATATTGTTTATTATTTATTTATTTATTTATTTATTTATTTTTATTTTTTTAATTTTTTTATATATTTATATGTTTTAAGGAGTGAAGATAATAGGACTCGAGGTCCCTTACAAGGATCTTATTCCAATGGTCAGAGCAGCAATGACAGAAATTGATGTTATTAGCAAAACACTACAGATAAAAAGGAGCATTTAATAAAACTAAAGAAATGCTATATTAAACTACACAGAATATACACGTAAACTAAATAATCGTAAATTAAGTCTAATGTAAAGCGAAAAACACAGGCGTGCCAGCAAAGGTTATAAGAAGTCTACGAAGTGCGAGGAAAAAGCAGAATAGAAGGACAACATAATGACAAATTTTACACAGTACTCATTTATGGAACCCAGAGAGATGGAAGGCTGAGTGAGCATCAGCAGATATAAAAATTACTAGATAATTCTTCAAATCTCAACAAAGACGGAGATTGAATCTTGTGATTAGGAGGCAAACATCCTACCAGCTGCAGGCTGCTACATTAAGTATAGTACAAATAAGTGAGGCAAACCAATGTTTCTTGAAGAACAATTTATGTGCTTTAATATAAAATTAATTCGTTTTTTAAATATGTATTTTTTCAGAAAGTTCAAGATCACGACAAAGCCCTGAGTACTCAAAAGGTGCAGCCAAGTTCTTAGTACATACATTTTGAGAAAAGATTAAAGTATTGTGTATTTTTCATTAATCGGGGTTTGAAGTTTATCTTAACTGAAGCCACAGTTGTTGGGAGCAACGGTCCTTTTTTATGCTTGGCTTATTCTCTTTTAAAGAGTTTGGTTTTCGTGGGTTTTGTAAATGAAAACGAAATAATATGCTGACCACTTGTACATTAATTTTCTCAGTATTTGGTTTATGCTTTTTATCAAGTATTTGTTACTATGACTATTTTAGAGCTTCCAACATATGCACACAATAAATTCTTGATTTCAGCTTTCAGATGTACTCTTTCAAACTCCACCACGTAGTGGCCTATCGCTGAAAATAAATAAATTACAAAAACCTGAAATTAAAACCAATAAAGATTCACTCTTTGTTTTTGTTTTTACCTTAAGATATTTTTGTGCCAATAGATTTTGTAGGTTCATTATAACTACTTATATGAAGCAATACAACATACACCTTGTTCTTTGCTTGTTAACTTCCGTATTAGCAGTTGTCAAAATTGTTTAATTTGTTTAAAAATTTGGGAAAAGGTTTTCCCTTTAAGGGCAGGCTTTTTTCAACTGCTGTAATTTTGTAAATGTTTTGCTTATTTATGCCAACAAGAGATGAATTAGTAATAACACTTTGTTCCTATCTTTGGACAGAATATGAAGGAAAAACTGGAACAATCCATTCAGAGACAACAGTTGCAGTTAAATGGTGATAATCACTCTTTCCTATAAAATAGATGCTTTTGTTACTTGACGAGTCAATACCACATTTGAATTTATGCTGTATTTATTTGTCTCAATTGCATTCACATTTCATCCGGGGTTCTCCCACCTAATTTCCCAGCTTACTTGAAGTAAATCTGCTTTGACATAAACCTATGTTTGTTGCTAATTTACTCGGATTGTGCAAATAAGAACGAGAAATATCAACATATTTGCCTTGTCTTCCATTATCTTTACCACGTCGTTCAAAGCTTAATGAAAACTTTGTCATCAACATGCTGTTAAATTAGGCGATGTAAATGTTCTTTAATGTTCTTTTTTCGAGAAAATATCCTTTCATTTTTATGAAGCAACAACTTGCAAAGGATGGCATAACATTTGCTTCCACTATCTAATCATATTGACAGGGTTCACGTGGTCATGAAAAGTCGTTAAATTTGAAAATACCATTTCCACTTTTGGAAAGGTCATGGAATTTTGCGAAAATGATTAAGGTCATGGAAAAATTATGATTTTTTATTTTTTCTTAAGTTATGTTTTTTGCCATTGGCACATGCATGTTGCATTATAATATAGTGTATTACATGCAAAAAATTAACAATGCGATAAATTTGTATTACATCGGCAAATTTTAGTTTTTTTGTTCAATGAAAATTTATTATCTGTGCATCAGTAACGTACTTGTTCTTGTAACTCACAATGTTTGATATTTTTTCACAGCTTTATCACCTCCAACTGTTCCAAGGCGAGAAACTACTTTTACCTTAGGTGGGAGATTTATGTGCATTTAGTTGGTATGCATTCTTTGAAACTTAAAAATATGAATAAATTAAGGTCGTGTTACACGGTCAACCGGCAACAATAATTTGAAGGCACAGGCAAACGATGCAACATTTCATGCAACATTGCATGCTACAGGGTTGTTGCAGAGGGTGTCCACCAATGAAAGCTTTCCTCGCATCTCTCCATGCCATGCTGGCTGTCTTGGCATACCATCCTGTTAATTAACAGATTGTCAACGGATCGAGCACATCCTCCATAGCGTCTCTTTGACCTCCTTGCATCAGCCCATATTTTTTGAGGTGGTCATCTGTGGGTTTTAATTAACACGACGTACACCACTTGTAAAGGTTGTTCAGACACGTTATGGGTCTATGGTTTTGGCTCGAAAATTCTCCTGATTCAGGAATTAAGGATGATTTTCTTCTGTAATACAAGAAGGCATCTCACAAAACCCTGTCCGACTTCTTGAATCCTTGGTAACCACACCCTTGTGTAAAGTTTCAGCCTTTTTCCACCAATAGTTGACTATTTTGTCTGGGCCTGGGTCACTTCTATTACGTTTCTTATATATATCATTTTTATTCAGTGCATGATAATAGGTATCTGAACAGACATAACTGTAATGCTGCCGAAAAAAAGAAAAGGAAAACAGTTACTGTTCATGAGCAGTATGCCCAAGTTATGTGCAGTTCTACAACTGGTTTCGGATCAATTAAATCCTACACTCTCCTTTATTTGGGTACATGTTCAGGTGTTCATGAAGGTGTTCTTTATCTTTTCTCGGCACTTTAGCCAACGCAATACCATTTCCCTTACTCTCGCGTGATTCTTTCCCATAGCTTGCAGTTTCATCAATGTTTTCAAATACGTTAGTGTTGTGCTTGATTCTTTTGCCTTTGTTGGAATTTAGGCTTCTCTTCATTCTTCTGCTCTGAAATAATATCTTTAAAGCTGTTATAAACTCTGCCAGGATCGTTCTGGAACATATTGTTGAATTTTCTTGCTTCTTCGTTTTATCTTCTTGCGTGCGAATACTCTCTTCAATCCTTAGCTTGGAGTTTTCCTTTTCCATGACGTTAACAAGTTCATGAACACATGTCCCCTTGCAGTATATTGCAACAATATCTTCCGATTGTGATTTCCTTTTTTTTTTTCGTATTTTTTTTGTTTTTGTAGATTCTGTCCATTGCTGCTTGCTCTATTGATAACATTCGTCGTATCTCCTTCATTTGACTTTCTAATCGATATTTATCTGAATCTGCCGGTCTTTTCTCACCTCTTGACTTTTTTTTCCCAGCCTTTGATGATGATGATGATGATGATGATGATGATGATGATGATGATGATGATGATGATGATGATGATGATGATGATGATGATTTTGTTAATGTTAGTACAGTTTTATTAAAAAAATTTAGAACATCTTTAATTTTTTATGTTATGTTCACCAGACGATACTCCGACAATGATGGAGAGGTCAAAAACGCCATTACAAGGTACATTACAACCTGGGTCTTGTGATAAATCTGTTTTTAACCAACAAAAAGTTTTACCTTAAGATAGATAACAGATAATGAAATACCTGTGTAAGTTATAGTGTAAGTATACAGTGTCTCGAAAGAACTCAATCCACTGTATTATGGCTTTGTTAGTGTGGTAATGTAACTTGGAATGTCTTCGTTAATTTACGTTTCTTTTCCGATACTACTTTTGCGCAACGTGATCTATTGAGTGTTCTGGTGCTTCGTAAGATGGTACTGATTACCCTCTAAACAATATAATTATAATTTAATGATTGTTGACTATATTTTCGTCAAAAAATGGAGACCAAAAAAATAAAAGCAAGTCATAAACTCATATATTGTGGAATTATGACGGAGTCGCGAATTATGCCATGTTTTAAAAAGTTTATTTTTAAACCTTGTATGTATAACTGCATTCGAATTTAATGTTTTAATCGTATTTTCAGCTTCTATAGCTTGCACTAGCCAGGTACCCTCCACGTCTTCCTTTTTTTTTCTCTTACCTTATTTTGTGAAAGAACACAATCATAAACAGTAAATTATTTCCTGAGTCTTTTTTTAATATTTTTTATATTATCTTCCTCAGCCTGTTTTTTTTAGCATTATTATATTAATGGAATTAGATTAATCACTAAAGTCTTGCTAACACATTAGCAATCATAAAATAGGATATCATATTGGTGCACAGGGAAACATATTTTATCCAACAAATCACTCGAAGTTCTGCTTAATTTATATTTTCAGGAATCATATATAAAATAAAACAAAAAGATTTCATTGCTGTTTCGGCATCCTGTCAATGATATTTTCAAGGACATAAAAATTGACCTAATAATCGACATTGACAGATACCCAGTAATAATAATAATAATAATAATAATAATAATGTGAAGTTATTGTGGGATGTAAATATCCAATGTGATAATGTGATTAAGGCAAGGAAACCAGATTTAATCTTGGTA
>JAOBRB020704841.1:0-16833 GCA_027575285.2 Zoanthus pulchellus | reverse complement strand
ATTAACTAACACTAACAAAAGGAATTACGTCATTTGAGGCAGCTTAAAACGACAGTTAACGTTTGTACTTGAGCATGGATTTTGATCAGTAGCGCTGTCTGGGAAAAAATTAAAGTAAAACTATAACTAGCAGTTGAACTTTGAATTAATATCTTTGATTGATTATTTCTTAATCCAGGTGTTCATTCATAAATATATATAGTAGTTTTGAATGAATTGTTCAGTTGGAATGAGGTAAAGCAGAGGTTTTAAAATATATTTTCTGTTGCTTAACAAAATGCGAAACAAATGAGTAAGGTTTTATATTAGATTGGGCGAAAACAAAATTATATTACAAACCAATCTCATGAAGTAAAATAGGAAGCCGTGTAGTCTGAGTATTAAACCGCCGCCTTGTTAGCCGAGTTGGTAAGGTGCCAGTCTGTTGTGCGGGAGGGCTCGGGTTCGATTCCCGGCCGGACCACCACTCATGGTATTAAAATAATTGAGGAGAAAGTGCTGCTGCTGCAAATGGTTAGACTTTCGCGTCTTCTCGGATAAGGACGTTATATACCCACGCACTTGTCGAAAAGAGTAGGGTAGTGATCCCGGTGTTGTGGTCTGTCTGTTCTTCTGAGGGCAGTTCTTAATGGTATTATCTGTGAGCCGCCCCAGCGGACTATCTAAGACCCTCAGTTGTCAAACCTTGTACTGATCATGGTAAAGCGCCTTTGATTATATACATATGGAAAGG
The DNA here is from genome assembly GCA_027575285.2 of Zoanthus pulchellus. Classification (NCBI taxonomy): domain Eukaryota; kingdom Metazoa; phylum Cnidaria; class Anthozoa; order Zoantharia; family Zoanthidae; genus Zoanthus; species Zoanthus pulchellus. Next base: position 16,100 of record JAOBRB020704841.1, on the reverse strand, counting down.
GCGCTTTATAAATCCTAAGTTATTATTATTCCTATTATTAACTTTTTGTTGACCGTAACTTTTCAGAAAGACAACAACTAAACTTTTTTTTTTTCAGAAGTCAATTTTTTTAAGAATGTTTTACCATTTTGAAACTTTAGTCATGAAACAGGGCCAACACAATAAACATTATAGTCTGATATTGCCTTCGCAACACGGAAAGTTTTGTTAAGGGTGTCAAATAGTACTCCTATTACAAACATTACGCAGACACTGCTTATACCGATCTAGGAAACAAACCTTAAATTTGTAAATTTATTTCAATTTTTTTGAGTAGAAAAAGAAAAAGGAGAAAAATGAGGTTTCTTGCTTTGCCAAAAAGAACTGTTTTTGCCCACAGTGCAAATACAAAACAAAGACTGACTGGAATGTTTAACTGAGGTCTGCCTCATAAAGCAATTGTCTGGCTTACTTTTTGAGTATTAAAAAAATCCTTGGTCTCATTCTTTGCAATTGTTTACAGAGCTGTTTATGAAAACGAAAACACGAGCTGATGTGAAAAAAATCAAACAATGAAAAATTTAATCAATTTGTGTGTCTTCTTAACAATACTGGGACAAATACCTCATAAATATTTTACTTAGATCAAAAGGTGCAAAAAACAAGGACACAAACTCTACCTGTAAACAGAACAATCTGAAATCTTTATTAAACAGTTATTTTAAAAATTATTTTAAACAAATAAATTACACACCGTAGTGGAAGATATTTTTTATAGCTGACGTTTCGACCTGGAGTCCTTCGTCGGAGTGAATGCACGAAAAACAAGTAAGGAGGTGGTTTTATAGTAAAGCAATTGAAGATGATAGAATGAGATGAGTATGCAGAAAACAAAATAAAATTTAAAGAATAGAGATGAGTGAGTAGAATGTTAAAACAACAATAAAAATTAACATTTAAAAAAATTGTTTTCCAGGAAGAGAGATGTTAAAAGAAAGTGAGACCTTAAAGCTTCATTTATCCCGCAGGGATTGAGAGTGAACAAAGTCTGAATTAATCGTATTTTTTTAAACTAGCGGCCATCCTTACCGCCATTAATCACAGAAAGAGCGAATGCAACAAAATTAGAAATAGAATGACTAGAAGAACTCAAATTGCGAGGGAAAGGTTTAGATAGATCATTCTTGCGTATGTCAGGAAAAAGATCTCTAACTCAGGTCAAGTATAGCCTGCGTAGCGGCTGTTTAGCGAACGAGCCACGAGGGGATTGGCTTGTTCGCTAAAGAGCCGCTACGCAGGCTAGGTTAATTAAGGCAAGGGTCACAAAACGCATTGCTACCCCCAGCAATGACTTACTCAAAGTTATTCTCGCTATTGTTATAATAGCCAAGTTAACCTACGAAGTCTTCCGAAAGTTTCTTTTGAAATGCCCGCCAGAGCGCCACCGGAAATTAAGAGCGACACCTTTCATATCTTAAAAGGAAGTCATTATAGTGTGTCAGTGTGAGTTTGTGTTTCAGATGGACAATCAAACCAACACAATTTGGAGTAGTGTAGTGCAAAAATCTTTGCCTCCGGAGCAATCAGAATTAAGAACCAAATTCGGCCTGAAAATCGTAAAATTCTGGCCTCTAGAAACGAAGAAAAAATATGTTAACTAGTTCATAATGTAAAATTTGTTTTGTTGAAAATTTTGGTACCAAGATGAAAGAAATCGGTCGAGGAACAGCCGAGTAATTGCTAAAAAACTCATTTTGAGAAGAACACCGAACATGACCCAGGCTTTAATTGACCTGAAAATGTGATCAGCTAAACGGTGGCTAGTTTCCCCGATGAATAACTTTTAAATAATATTAGAAAATCTGTAATCAAAATGATCAGTGATATTGAGGGTTGTCTTGGGGCCCTTAACAGGGTTACATGAATCAACAAGGAGACAAGTTAGACATTGTTTGCGGGAGCAGCGAAAAATGCCAAAAAAGCAATGTTCCTTTAAACTAAAAAATGCGAAGACTGCCATCTTTCTTTTAAAAAACATGCGGGGATTTACTAAAAAATTAGAAGTGCCGGAATCTCAATTGAGTAAATTGAAATAGCAATTAACAATAGGTTTAACTGAGTTATTGACGGTGTGAAACGTTATGGAGCTAAACTATAGAATGCAGCGCCCACAAAGTTAAATTATTCCTGCGCATATCTCGTTCAGTCTTTAAAAATATCTGCGCAACTCACTAATAAACAATAGCGGACCTTTGAGGGCCTCTTATTCTATAGTTGCTCCAGTTATGGTACTGTTAATAAAAAAGGAGCCCAACTCCATACATTTGTTAAAAAATATTTTTGTTACTGCAAATGCGTGAAAAAGGAATAGAACTGAATGTTTGCTTCGGAGGAGATGATGAATACAACGAATATGAGTTGGAATCAGGAGGTTTGTAATAAACACTAGTAATGAGGTAATTGCATGTCATGAAACCGAGATGTCAAGAAAATTGACGGAGTTTCACTGATTTTCCAAGTAAAGTGAAGTGATGGGTGAAAAAAAATTAACTAAAGAAATAAAAGATTCAAGGTTAGGTTTGCTGCACGATGTAGCACCCAAAGAATTCGGGTTTTGGTCCAGATAATTCCTTCAACGAAACCTAGAAATATATATAATTTAGAAAGATCTTTTATCTTTGCAAACGCAGAGTTTGATATTGACATTATTGTAGGGAAGTTTTCTTTGGTATTAGAATTTCCTCTGCTACGTATCTGGCTGGTCAAGATAAAATCGATAAAATAAATAAATTGTTTGTTCTTAGAATAACGCTTTCGCCTTCCCGGCCTCTTCAGTTCTACTAATACAATTTTCAATTTCGGCCTCTGGTTTACGTTTAAAATTTGCATAGTGTCTCACGGGAGCTATTGTGTGGAATGCAAAGTGCATTCCATTCATCCTTTCCGTTCATGCATTTATGTTTGTGTTTGAAATATGTTTGAAATTTGCATAGTGTCTCACAGGAGCTATTGTGTGTGTCTGTGTTTATTCTCTCTCTATTCTTGCGCGTGTGGAATGCAAGTTGTATTCCGACTTGTATTCCATTCTGAAGAGGCCGGCAAGGCGAAAGCGTTATTCTAATAACAAACAATTTATTTATTTTATCTATTTTATCTTGACCATCCCGATACGTAGCAGAGGAAATTCTAATACCAAAGAAAACTTCCCTACAATAATGTCAACCTAGAAATAAGCTAAGTTAGCGTAACTGAGTTCCATCTTGGAACCATAGCTACACCGTTAACCTGTTTAAAATAAAAGCAATCAAAGGAAAAACAATTAAGAGAGAGAAAAAGTTTTGCTAGAAACCATAAAGTGACAGTGGCAGGCTCTAAAACAGTACGGCGATCAAACAAAAAAAATGTTTGAGAGCACAAAAATTCTTGTCATTGGGAATTACAGTATATAGTGACTTAATGTTCATAGTAAATAAAAACTTGGTTTCGGATTGAAAACGAAATTCGTTTGAAATTCTTAAGGCATAATTGGTATCTTTAATGTAAGTGGGAATATCCTTAACAATAGCTAGCATAACAGAATCAAGATAACTGGAGATGAGCTCAGTAGGGCAACTGCAAGCAGAAAAAATGGGGTAACCTGTACTGTCGACTTTGTGAATTTTGGGTAAAAAATAAATAAATCGAAGCTGTTAAAAATGATTGAAAGTATCAAGTTTAAAAATGTAAAATGTCGGCTCCAACAAAAATTGTCTAGTGATATAAACAACATCGACGTTAACAAATCTGACAAACTTCTATTTCCCGCTAATAAGACATTGATCAAACTTCTACAAGATGAATTCCTCGTCATATAACGATCTTTTACATAAAAACATAACTAAGACATACCATAAAGTTACGAATATCACTGACAAATCCATCAACAATCGAATCCAAGTGCATCGCAACTAGACTCAATCTAAACGACAAGATTAACACTACTGCTAATCGCGAAGCCTTTATAACGCTCCAAGTTCACAAACAGAACTTTGAAAACAACCCCACATGCCCTCTTATAAATCTGAATTAAGAAAGGTTAGCAAACAGATACTCAACATAATGAACCGCCAACTAATCAACAAGTTCAACCTTAACCTATGGAAAAATACCAAATCAGTTTTACAATGGTTCAACAGTATTCAAAAAAGAAGAATTTCTCATTCATTAATTGCAATTGGCTTTGATGTTGTTGACTATTACACGTCTTGAACTCTTGCCTTACTGACTGCAGCACTTGAATTTACATCTAAACATGTCTCTATAACCGACGACGAAATTCAGATTCTTCTTCATTAAAAAAAAGTCCTACTTTACAACGCTGGAGAACCCTTGGCGAAGAAATCTTCATCAAACATTTTCGACATAACAATGGGTAGTTACTATACGGTGCAGAATTCTGTGACCTATTGGGTGCGTATATCCTTCAGGCTACTAAAGGGAAGTATGGCGATAACTTTAACTTATACAGAGATGATTGTCCGGGAGTGATCAATGCACCCCTCTCGCCAAATCAAGATAATAAAGAAAGACCTATGTGCCATTTTCAAACATCATGGCAGAGGTGTAGGAAGCAAACTTAAAGTGGGGGTGTGGGAGGGTGAACTCCAGTCTTGACAAACTTAACAGTTAAATGTTTTAACGCCCATTTTAACCTTGATGTCATGTTTTGCACACGTTATGTTACCCTATAGTTGATACAAATCGGTATTGAAAAACGTTATAGACAATTCTTCAATTTCATATTTGACGGTGTGCTATGTAACAAAATGGGAGATCTACCCTATTCTATTTGTTTTCCATTGTATACAATGCTGCTGACACTTGGCTTCATAACAACATCGTATCACGTTACAGTGTGATGAGATTGCTTTACAACACCAATTGTAACAAGTCTGGTTTTCTTATGATTATGAATAAACTGTGGGCTACACATTTTTCACTCTTTCATTTTAGAGTAACATATTTAATTAAAAGTTGTGATATAGACCTATGTAACGTAGACTTTGAAATCCCAGAAATGGTGACTTACCCTGCATTTCACTTAAATTATCAAATATATATTTTTCTTATAACCAAAAGTGGGGGGCCAAAAAATATGATGTCCCCCCACAATTAAAGGTGGGTGGCAATAGCCCCCGTGGACCCCCCCCCCCACACACACACACACACACACTTCCTACGCCACTGCATGGGCTAAAGGTCACTATCGAAGCCAACAAAAAGATTGTTAACTTCTTCGACGTAACCCTAAACTTAACAAGTGGAAAATACATGCCTTATACCAAGCCAAACAACGTCCCCTTTACGTCCATAAGAAATCTTACCACCTACCGCGTATTATAGAAAACCTACAGGCAACGTTTTGCACAAGATTTCCAACAGCATTACTGTCAAGATTAGCTACAGTTGCATGACTAACATAAAGCAATCAATTGACAGCCAAAACAAAGCCATACTAAACAAGACAAATAAAGAAACAAAGTCATGCAACTGTAGAAAACCAGACGTCTGCCCTTTGACCGGAAACTGTCAGAAGAAATGAATTACTATCAAGCAACCATGGCCACAGATAACAAACGACCATAGACATATGTAGGACTAACCGAGAACATTTTCAAGACATGCTTCACTAATCATAAAGCTTCATTTAATAATTTTAATAAACGATTAAACACTGAATTAAGTAAATACATATGAAAATTGAAAGAAGAAGAAAAAACATACAAGATTACTTGGAAAATCGTAAAACACGCTAACGCTTACATCCATCCTCAAACCTCACTCAACAAAAGAAACGAATTGATTACGTCCTGCAAACACGCCAATAAGCTTCTTTTACGCAACTTTAAACAAAAATAACATTTATGTCACATGTTTCAAATATGCTCATATCATATATAAATTGGAAAAAACCGTTGTAATTTTTTGAAAAATTTTCACTAGGATGTTTATCTGTACAATGTTTCGTGCGGTACGAAACTATATAATAATAGACATACTTTCTCAAATGTTTTGTTGATCAGACGGTCTTTTAAGAGTAATAATAATAATAATAATAATAATAATAATAACATAAATAATAATATGTATATATATATTGATATTTATATAACTTGTATCCACGAAAGAACCAACGAAGGACACCATATGGAAGAAGGATCACTTCTGTTTCATAGCTTGCTTTCTGAAATGTTCATAATACGAATCCACAAATCAAGAAAAACAAGCAACTTCTTACCATCCAACTTTAATAAAAACGTTTCGGCCTTCGGCTTTTTTCAGTTTCCCAAGATGAAATAAAACATATATACAGTTAAAAAAGATTAAAAAGTTGAAAATTAAGGCTACAAGCTAGCTTCTATTTAACTGGCTATATAAACATTTTACCACGCCTAAATTAATTATGTATACAAAATACTATTCGTAATTATGGCTCTCGCAGGTTATGTTAAACATGTATAGTGTAAAAATATCTAAAAACAATAAATAAATGTAAAAATAAAAATAAAATTCTGAACTTGTGAAAGTAAGTTTACTGATAATGAATTCTATTTTTGGAAATAGATTCTACCCTTTTGTTCAAACCACAAGTGTGCAAAGTTCTTAATTGTGCAGTCCAATAGGCTTCTCTAGTAATAAGCTTCCTCTCTAAGTTATTTTCATCATTGATTTTCTCTATACAAATAAATTGAAAGTCACATAAAAGATGTGGAGTGGCATTGACGTGAATCGCAACCATAGAAGATATGTGATTACGAAATCTATTTTTAAATTTTAATTACTTCTTTATATATATAGTGGTTAGAGTAATTAATTCTCTAGTGTGAAGTCCTATCCTATTTGTGAAACAAAGGCTTAAAAAATTATTGTTGTTGGCGACTTGAGAAATGAACTAAGTAAAATTATTTCATTCTCGTGGCGGCATTTAGAGATGAGTTTAGATTTTTAGTTTAATAAGGACGACTCATCACTAAAAAAATACTGGAATTTGGTGAAATTCGATTGATATTTTGCTTGTTGGTCTCTGCTCGGACGTCTAAAGAAATCTTTTAAGAGCTATTTATCGCAATTGAAAGTATACTGGATTTAAAATGAATTTTGATCAGAATTTTATCTCCCTGTTTTTGCGTGGACTTCCAGTAAATTCAGTTGCAGAGCTATTAATTTTTATCACAATGAAAAAAATTCCTTGAGTTTAAATGGCATATGTTGATCAAAATTGTATCGTTTGTCATGTTCAATGTGCCAATATATGTTTTGTTATCACAAAAAAGGTTATATAGCAAACTTAACCAGAGCTCACACCACATCCGATATATCTTTGATTACTTCTAGCAAATAATGGTGTAATATTTCGATGTTTATTTCTCGAATCCTTTTATAGTTAATTGACGCAGCAGTAAATTTTGTTGGAAAATATTTTCTCTTGTTTGTACATAATTTCCTTAGTTAATAGTAGTATGTACAGTCCTAGAGAAATTAAACTATTATGTTTTGAACATTACTTTTTGTTTTTTTAGAGCCAGTAAAAATCTATGCACCAAAATCAGTTATGGCAGTTTTGCTTGAAAGCGTAGTAGTGACTTGTGTAGCGTCTGGTCGACCTGCAGCTCAGATCACATGGAGAAGAAAACGATCACAGAGGATAAACGCAAAAATTAACATTTCTGACGGTGTCGCAAACCTGACCTTTGACGAAGTTCAAATAAATGATAACGGAACATATATTTGTGAAGCCCGAAACGATCAAGGCAACCAGACAGCTGAGTTCAATCTCTTAGTGTTAGAAATGAAATTTCGAGCTCCCTCCTTTGTTACTTCAAATGAAAGATCCTGGATCCAACTGGACTGCAAAGTAAAGAATAATATGAGTATTATTTGGAGTCGAAAAGGGAAAGTTCTACCGAGACAGCATGTTCTTTTTCCAAATGGAACTTTGTTCTTTCAAACTGCTACCAGCTTACATTCTGGAATATACATTTGTTCTCTAGATACGTATCCAAGGAAACACTTGCAAGAGTCTCAAGTATTAATTGGGAATTTATCTTGTAGTCATATAAAAGCCGGTTATCCATTTTCAACGTCCGGGACATACATTATTGATCCTGATAGTGACGGTGACGAAAAGCCATTTCTGGTGTTCTGTGACATGAGTAATGAGAATGGTGTGACAGAAGTCAGTAACGACATGGAAGCAAGAAATCCTATAAAAACTTGTTATAAACCCGGTTGCTATGCTCGAAAAGTAACATACAATGGGACTACCAAAACTCAACTAAAAAAATTAGTTGAAGTCTCAAAGCATTGCGAACAGATTGTTATGTTCGAATGCAACGGCTCTGTCCGTTTTGTTAGCGAAAACGCTTCTTGGTGGTTAGGGCTTAATGGCAGACACAATTACAATTGGGGTGGAGCAACTTATAATAGTAGAAAGTGCGCATGCGGGATGAACAATTCGTGCGTAGGTGGTGGCGTTTGTAACTGTAAAGAAGATGGTCCAGTTGGATGGCGAAGAGATAGTGGAAAATTGACTGACAGTAAAATGTTGCCTGTTTCTGGCTTTCAGTTTAATGAAATGTCCAATGGCCATGGACATAGCTACTTTTCACTTGGTAAACTGAGATGTCACGGCATGAATAAATCATCAGGTATCTAACTAGCAGAAATTACTAACAAAATAAAACGCTAACCTATAGGAACACATGCACAGTTGTTTTTTTATCTAGAAACACCAGCAACTTTAAATAATCGAAACTGTGAATCCTAACGAAATTATATCAGAAGACGTACGTACACTGTAACACTTCCTATTAAAATACTTCACATCTACTCTAGGAACACAACAAATCTTAGATAGGAGGGACTTTATTAAATAAGCTCGGGAACAATCACGACGTCAGTAGTTATAATATTACTGATTTATGGTTTTGATCATTGATAACTTTTCCCTTTCAACTTTGAACAAGATTCTCGAACTGTAGAGAGTAAAATATTTATTCTCGAAGACTAACAATTACAAAAACTGTCAAATTGTGTTGTTTGATATTCATATTGCAAAACCACAAAAGTAAACTTTTCGCGGAGTATCAGTGAAGACGGCTGTTAGCAGGTGGTCAACTTAGAGCATTCCAACGTGCAACTATTGTTTTTTTTTGTAACGGGGCATTAGCTCCACTTTGAAAATTTTAATTCTTTTACGTTATATGGTTTTGTTGGCTTCTGGCTTTAGCAAAACCAACTGCAGCGTGGCTAAACGTCAGCCAGAGCAGAGTTCCATGTTACTCCAACAACAACGGTAATACAAAGACCGAGAAATGATAAGCGCTATTTACTGTATCAAATGAAAACAATAACCCGAACACAATGGTTAAAGTGGTCAAAAAAAAAAGGGTCACCCAGTTGTTAAAACAAAGGAATGAAAAACGAATCAACTTGCTATTTTAAAGAATTTCTTTTGACACTCGTCTCGTTGTTGCCCTCCTAGCATTTATTTCTAATAAAAACTATATTTGCAATGTTCCTGGTAAATTTCTTTTTCATTAATTTTTATACGTTTTGAAAGTTGTTGACTTGTCTTCTGCAGGTATGTAGTTGTATCATATTGCCGGTTGTATTAAAATGGCGCTCGGTTGTGCGGGAGGCTGGGCTCGATTCCCGGCCGGACCTGTTCTACCTTTGCTCTAACATCTATAAATAGTTAGACTTTCACGTCTTTTCGGATAAGGAAGTTAAACTGTAGGCCCTCATCCTCATCCGCCTTTGAGTGGTAAAGGTGGTTTACGCAATTAGTTGGCCTTTCGCAAGCTAGAAAGAGCTAACACCTATATATTATTATCTCCGATTTGCTATTATTCATCTGTTGAAATGGGTATTCAGTTTCAGTTGCATTTATAAAATTTTTCGGAATATGTGGCTTGATCCTAGTTAATAAAAAGGGCGATCTTTTGGAGTTCTTTTATGTTGATATTTCCTAGTATCATATTATAGTTGTCCGCTTGTATTTCCCAGGAAGTGGTTGTTTTTTGGTTTTCTGTAACAGTTTCAGGATGGTGCTCATACCATTTCTCATTTGCTTTGTTGCTATAATACTTATAAATCTGTAAGTGCATGTAAGCTGCAGCTTTGTTATGCTTTTTGGTTTATTCAATCTTGGCCAGGGAAATACGCAGCTTCCTTTGATCTTGCCGCTTTTTCCGTCACGACGACATACCCCGAAATGAAAAACTGTCAATCAAAAAAGTTCCGTGATGCTAATGTGTAATAAATCTCAGAAAACCAACGGTAGTCATATTGAATATAATGTGACAAAATCGTAATGTCTAAACTGCGGTACTAATTACTGCTAGTTATCGTGTTAACAATATATTAGATCGATGAATTCCGTGTATTTTACGGATGTGAAGCTATGGATTTGGCATTGGAGGATCAGCTATTTTTTTTTTATTTTATATCGTGGAACGTTCAAAGAATTCGTTCCGGTACAGTAATAGTCGCAGGACCTAATCCTCAAGTATTGCACAAAAGTTGGGAAAATTGTTATTCTTTGCCTTACGGGAATAAACAAGTTTGCGGTGAGCTTTTTGTGTCACACATGTTTGTTGTCTAATTTCGCCTTGGTGGTGCCATTTTGTATTCGCCGCTGTCCCGTGACGTCAAATTTGAATTGCCCTAAACATGATTCTTCCTGTTGTTACCTTGAATTTAATACTAATCCGTAATTTTCAATTCAGCTTGTAGATGGATAGATCAATTGCAATTTAGTCTATAAAAAATTGCAATATCTATACGAACTCATGTTTTCAAACAAACGCTCCAGCCTAACAACAGATTCAGTTGGGCGTTTGAAAACCCTGGATCGGATCATCGGATCGGATCATTGGATCGGATCATCGAATCGAGTCATTGGATCGGATCACCAGATAGCTCAAAAAAAAAGATAAAATATCCCTAGAACAAAAATATCAGAAAGGAATGCCTTGGGAAGGCGAAGGAACTTTTTAAGTTGACTGTGAAATATTTTTGCGTGCTCTGTGTGTCGTACACCACAGCATTTAAAAGAAATCAAGATTAAACCTTAGGAATGGATGAAAGAAAGGTAACATTAATGTTTAGCGTTTTTTTTCCAATTTCTGCACTTAATGTCCATTGTAACTATCATTAATTTCACTGTGAATTTTTTAATGTTTAATGAAGGAGATCATTACAAATAGCTATAGGTGATTTTATTTTTGTTGCCTAAATTGGGATATGCACAAGAGTCCGTTTTTACAGTTTCTTATATATCTGATCAAATGTTTTGATTTCAGGATGATTTGCGCTTTTTAATCGCTAGAAAAAATGGAGGCTTTACTATAATATTTTAAATGAGCAAATTTATCTTGAGGAGATTGACTGTTTTTAACACATTATTTGCATCCGTTGAACAGCGGCCAGTTGACTTATGATTTTTGTGAATAGTGAATCAATGGAATTGTAAGAATCTTATATGTTGGAGAAAGTTAACTAGCATAATATCTTTAACAATTGACAGTTTGTAGGTCAGCAGGTAGCTGCTCCAGTAGAGGTCTTTCCTTATTCAATATTTGGTGGCATGCTCTTGTTCAAGCTGATCATGTACAACAGAATCGACACAACCTCAGTTTTCATAATATAAATCTTTGATTTTCAAATGTAAAAGTGTATTTTATTTTCCATAATTCATTTTTTTGTAAAATCGAATCTCTGATTGCAATAAAGGCAATATATTAAATCCCGTAATAGATCTGCTTTCTGGGTCTTGCAAAACTAATTGCTGCTTCACAGAATTCAGAATGCAGTAACTGTAAATTCTGGATCACGTGTTGGATATTCTCGTATGGAGTATGGCGGATGCAGATGGGAAAATAAAAATAAAAATGGGCCGGGCGGAACATTATGGCAAAAGATATTTTTTAACTGATCAGTATAAAATAGCATGTCATTTTGCCATTCCTATGGTTAAAGACATAGGACGAATAATGAATATTAAGAATCTGTTCTTTTAGGATATTAGCTCCACTGCCAAAAAAACCAACTAATTCATTTTGCTGTGTTAAGAATAATTGTCTTCTTAATCTTAGATTAAAACACAACCCAGAAACAAAAATATAAGGAAAATTTTTCAATTCTCAATTGTTTGTTTGTTTTGTTGAAGGATGTCTCTTGTAGTTTTGTATTATATATTCCAAGTTGTTGTAAATCAAACTTTTCACTTTAGCCGCAGTCTTTCAAAATTTATTTCCTGCTGTGTAAAACTTTTTCTACATTTTCTAACACTTTTTATACTTTATGTTTGGAAAGCAGAAATCTTAATTACCAACTGCTCCAAATAACCTCATTTTTCTATTTGCATTGATTAACCGCCATCCATAAGTAGACATTTGGTCTTCATTTATGTTTCAGATACCCATATCTAACACAGTGTTGTAGAAAGTAAAGTAAAGTTGAAGGGTAGTAACCAATAAATGTTGTATTTATGACAGAAGCTCATAAAAACGCAGTTTCTTACAGTGCAACCTCATTTATACAGACAGGAAAGGACACCTCAGAACTATGAAAAACAGCAGTATTTTAAATACATCAAAACTTATCTCGCTTCAAATGAGAAGGACAAAGCTAACGATAAAATAAATATTTTAATCTTAAAAAAATGAATCGAGCATTTTTGGCTTTTTTCAGAACATTAGCATTGTTACTGTTAGCACAAAATGGAAAACCTTTTTAACCTGGCTCCCCAATGTATTTCATTTTGAACTTCTTTATTTTTTTTATTTTAGATTGTCATTTGATTTTCTCAAATGATTATTTCATGGGTTTCTTTTTTAAAAAGGACTTGATGATCCGATACAGTGATCCGATCCGATGATTAGGTCAAATGATCCGATCCAATTATCCGATCCAATGATCCGATCCATGTATTACAAACGCCCGATTCAGTTATATTTCTTTATTTTTTTTCTTAGTATTTCGCTTTTCTACAACCCAAATTTATGTAAGAAATACTTTTTTATAGTTTAAATTGTTCATAAAGTAAAAGTTCGATTGAAGAAAGAAATTAACTTAAGAAATGTGGATATTGTAAGATTTTCATTATGCAAATTAAAGCAAGATGTCAACTTCCATGAAATTAAAAACGAGATTATTTTAACCATGAAAAAGTCTCAAGCGTAGCGTTCTCACATGTTTTTGCAGAACTGATAAATATTAATTTTGAGATAGGAAATAGTTCTGTTTTTTGTAAACTTCTAATTGACGATGACTATGATAAAGATTTTCTCGCGGTATTGGATTCTTGAATTTTTTTAAATGATAAGACATGGGTTGGTTGACAATTCACCAGGTGAGCAGTAATCATAGTTACTCTTGTCCAGGCTCTGCTGCGTTCTCCTACCTGATCTTGGCTAACTTTGGGCATCCAGATAGTATGTAGTCGATACTTTCGTCATACTTATTACATATAATCGGAAGAGCTGATTAGTTCCATCTTTGATGAATTTCTAATTGTATTATCGGATAGCTAAACTGTGGTGTTGAGCTACTATTATTAAGCTTTCAGTTTCAGCTTCCAGTCCTGTTACTTTCTTCCAATTGTTTGTTTAAGACCACATCTGCTTCCTTTATTCTTGACGCATTGTCCATGCTTGGGAAATAGCGTGTTGTTTCTCTCTCTTAGCTAGCTTAGTAACAATTCGTAGATCTTTTCCGTTATCTCTTTAGCATATAGTTCTTCCTTGACTTTATCAGCGTATTTGTTAATCGAGTAGGACTTCTTTATAATGGAGTCGGACATCTTAATCTCTTCGGGATGCTTTACAAATTTACTATTATTTTATTCTTATTATTATTATTGTTATTATTATTTTTATTATTATTATTTTTATTATTACTATTATTATCATTTATTTTCATAGCTGTTCTTAAGTACTATTTTCCAATAGTTTATATTTAAATATGGCTGTTCAATAGCGTGTTAAACACATATGCGTTTCGCTGCCCATACTTTACAGCGCTCTGGTTCAATACGTTTTTTTTAAAAAGTTGTCAAGTGTAAAATTAAAATCCTAATACAAGGGAAACTTTCACCGAGAAAAAATATTGTTCAGAAGTTCGCAACTTTTGGTTTCGTCATCAGTTTGGTTTTCATCATCAGTTTGTGGCGGCAACAACAATTCCCATACCGCCTACAGACTTCAAGTTTTTTGACATGAAATACAAGTACAATTATTTATTTATCGATTGATTCTCCAGCACGAAATTGAAGTTTTTGACATTAATTAAAATTTCTTGAACAGAGTTTTTATATTACTATCAGAACTGAACATTTAAACTAGAGTTCTGTCCTTGAACAAATATTGAGCAGCTATTTGGTTAATTTATAGCTACTCGATTGAAAGTGTGTCTTGATGTGAAGTTTGATTTGACTTGTACAAAAAAAGGTTTGATGATATCCTTATTAGGAAGCTTGTATTTTTTCAGTATAGTGACCTTGCTCACCATGTAATTTCCCGTGGCTCAGTGGTAGAGCGTCCGACTAGTATACGGAAGGTCATGGGTTCGATTCCCATCTGGAGCTCAGATTTTTTCTGAGTACTTTGTCTCTGCATGTGTTTGTATATATTATTTATTATAATGATCGTCCTATTTGTATTTTTTCGCCAAAAAAATTCAATAATTCTTTTCAAGCAGTATAGTCTTAATGGTTGCGCTTCTTATAATTGTTCGGTTTTTTTTAAATGAATCTATCGAAATATTTACTTCAAGACAAATTGTCACAGGTGTTAAATGTTTTTTAAGTATCGTTTGATGAAAATGGAAATAGATATACAAATATATGTATCGTTAGCCATTTCTGATTATAGCAAAACTAATTTTATGAAAGTCCAAACTCCAGAGTCCTAAGTTCGAATCCTGAAGTCCAGAACTCAGTCCATGTTTCAACACATGCTGGTTTGATGGCCCTTTACAAATTCAAACGAATTAACGTTTAGGAGGACTACAGATAAAGAACCGACTAGTCAGAACGCGGGAAATTAGTCTTTCATATAATTATTTAACAGACCTACATATAAGTAACAGATTTATTTACATTGTTTCTGAAAACTTTATCTCTTTAATTGTGCCATTGTTATTAGTGCATTTTCTTTTTGTAAAAACTATAGCTATAGTTTTTTTCAGTTAATTCTGCCGATAACTGAGCACTAGTTTATGTACCAACGACACAAAGTCATTAAGGTTATATTTAACTCAAACTAACGAACATTTAGATAGCGATCGCAAGTTGATAGTATAAGACCCTTACAAAGGTAATAAACCGACTGGCAAATTTCTATAAAATCTCGTGTTTTCAGACCTGGATCCGTGTATCAACGTCACCTGCGATTACTTCGCTGTATGCAAAGCGGTTGGGTTGCATGATGGCCATTGTGTTTGTGTTGAAGATTGTCCGCAATACCAAGAAGAAGTTTGTTCTTCAAATGCCAAAACGTTCAAAAACAGGTGCCTCTTTGCACTAGAAGTTTGCAAAACGAAAAGCAATTACACTCTCTCCCATCCCGGACGTTGTACGAGTGAGTATATCTAGTAAAACTTTCTTAACCCTAGATATTTTTAGATATTTTGCAGAGTTTTTGTTACTTATCCATGCAACTTTGTGTAGCTGTGCTTTATTACTTGATACATTTTTGACGTTTATTTGCATTTCCTACCTGTCTTGGTTTTTAGAAATTTATGTTCAAAGTTAATGCAAATTTCAAAACTTCCCAAAAAAAGTTTCTTAACTCTTCTTCCTTAAAACTTCAACTTTTCTTGCGATTTTGTGTTTATCCTTACTTAGGAGGTATGCTTGTTTAGTCAATTTGATATAACTGCTGGTAACGAAAAAAACCCTAAAATATGTTTCGACAAGATGACGTCATTATCTGGTTACAGTAATCATGGAAACCAATTATTGACTACGCAAATACCATTAATAAAAAGTACAAAGGTGTCTTAGGCGGTGTTTACATGAGACCGGTACGAACTCATCTCGGTATGAACTTGTGTCGGTATCGATATTTTAGTAGCTG
>JAOBRB020704730.1:0-16836 GCA_027575285.2 Zoanthus pulchellus | reverse complement strand
ATATTGAAAAAATTTGACAACAGTTTTGAAAGACATGTTTCGGCATGCTTATGCCATCATCAGTTTAATGAAAAGTAATACGTGTGCTAGTATATATACAAAATATGATAAATATTAGTTTGTTTGCATTCAAATTTGCCCATTAAGCCTCGCTAACGATCTTTAAAATCAAAAGAACATGTTACCCAAAACGAGGTTTGAAACGCAAATTTGGATGCAAAGTACACCGTGAAAAGGTCTATTGGTAATAATGATAGCTCTGCAAAGTAAACGATAATTTATATTAAGTAGTTATATAGCTATGTCGCTAAGTGCAAAAGAGCAATTGCTTTTGCTGTGTCTTCTTTGCTGTCTGAATTGTACGAGACATACAACTGGTGTCATTGGCATATGCATGTACATGTGGAAGGTGTGGCTCAATGATGTCGAACAGTTTGCTCGCATAAATCGTAAAAAGCAGGGGTCCAAGACATGATCCTTGAGGAACCCCACACTTCAGCTACAACATGTCTGAGAAATTTCCGTTAACAGATACTTTTTGATGACGTCCGGTGAGATAGGAAGAAAACCAAGAGAGTGCAATATCTTTTAATCCGAATTTTGTACAGAGTCTGCTCATCAAGATGTCATATTCTTCTGTATTGAAGGCGGCACTAAGGTCAATCAATACCAACAGAGACACGTGGCCCTTGTTCATTGCCAATAACAAGTCATTTGTCACTTTTAAAATAGCTGTTTCGGTGCTATGGTTTTTACGATATGCTGATTGTTATAAAGGATAGAGCTTGTTATAAGCCATGACATTTTGAGAACCCGAAACTGTGAAACTCATTAGGGAATTCTGGCTTTAAAATAAACTTAAAATCGATTCAGTTAGGATATTCGCATTATTTATTTATCAGTCAAAGGACTTCCGAGGGAGATTTTGAACTGGAAGCATTTTTCAAGGAATTATCTGGCAAATAGTTTGGGAGATTGAAGCCCGCTAGAGGAAGATTGCTTCCATTTAATTTATAGTGAGTAACACAAGTCAAATAAACTCTAACGAAATTCGCCAAAACATGTTCAATGGATTACTGAAAACGTCAAAAGGACACAAAGGACACGGTGAGTGTTTTTTCTCTATCTTTATTTGCATTAAAGTGAAAAAATATAGTAGTTTTAAAACTCCATACATTTTCTCTATATTTCTATACAAATTACTCTATGCTTAATATATTACTCACATCGTAAGCTTGGGCTACCTGTGCCTTGGCGGGAAAGTTTAAATTTGATTTTGAATCCTATACTGCCAAATGCAGGAATATAAAGAGATTGAGTGTACAGATTGCCGTTAGTAATAAAACTGTGAAATAGAGTGCATGGTTCAGGTTAGCTTTCGCCATCCATAGCAACTGTGCTAACTTTATGGAAAATGCAGGTTCAACAATCCTTGATAAATACTGATCAGGCGACTCGGAACGTACTAACGGTTGTAATTCTTTCTTTTGGTAATTGACTTAATGCAAGATGGGTTCCTAATAAAAATTTTCCAAACGCTTGAATAATCCTTATGATCCTTTGATAAAAGACAAGAGTTGGATGCTAAAAACACTTTAAAACACTGCAAAAATGACGGAGCTAAAAAAAAGGGCAGCCATTACAGGCGCATACAGTATCTAATAAACTGAAATAGTGACATTAACATTAAACTCCTACCTTTAACTTCCACTATGAAGGAACAATGACTTTGAAGCTGGAATGAATCTTCAGCAGTGTATCGTACAATAGTTTGGCCGTATGGAAAATTATAAGGAGACACAAGTTTTGGGTTTTGAACCCTGACAATCACAGGATCTCCAGAATTATCTTTTGCTATGGGCGCCGTCCAGTTGTAGAGCGCGGTTGATTTCCCCAGATCCGTCAACAGTCTTACGTCCTTAGGACAAATCACTTTTGGTACTTCCTGATCTAGACCGATATAAGAAATGAACTTAACAGATTTTTGTGTTTTGCAAAATTTAACTGTTACTAAAGTTCCGCTTTTGTAAATCCTAGCCTTGATATTCACTCAATAATCAGTCACCACATTCACTAGCCACTTTTAGTCGCGATATTCAAGAACCATATTTGTTGACCATATTCAGTGGCAAAATTCAGTGGCCATAGTTAGTAACCGAATTTAGTGGGTATATCCAAACCCATATTTAGCAACATTAATAATTGGCCACATTCACTTGGCAGATAGATTAACCATTTTTATTGACCATCTTTGAAAACAAATAACAGTACTTCCTATTTTTTGATGATAGTAAAAAACAACTTTTAGCTAGCTTAGGCTCGAATGAAATTCCAATGAAATACAACTGATTTATACCAAGAAAATGTTATCTAACCTTTACAAAGGACACTGGAGCTATTAACGGACCAGGTGCCATTCAATTGACATCTAGTAGCCCTTGATCCTTGTAGTATAAACCCCTTTCTTGAACAACGGAATACACAATACGAGTTATATGGGACCTCTCTTCCTTCATTGCAGCCAATAGCGCCATGCATTGATCCATATTTGGGAGGACGAATCGGAGGACACATCACCCCTATAAAAATACAAGAAGCTACATCAGCCATATTAGTGTTATTAGTGTTAACTTTACCTTTATCTTTATCAGTTTCAGGGCATTTCCGCCCTAAAAAAAACAAATTTATATGTTAAGAAATTGTGAAAGGTGCAAGAAAATGATTTTACACTTGCTGAACTTGTTTTGTATTATTTGAATATGCCGCATGTGCTGATGAGTCCTTAAATTATTTGTGCGCATGTGTTTTGAGTAAGGGTAGTTTGTTCTTTCTAAAGTGATTTCAGCCTCAAATTGTTTTTATATTTAATTTTGTTGTTGCTCAAATTAAGGAAAAAACATAATTGAAACAATCGAGAACTTCAAAACAATACTTTTCACACTTTAAAAAAAGGTGAAAGACCCTAGACTTCTTGTGTTTTATATAATGCTGTTACTGAGTAGTAATTTATGATTAATATTTGGTGAGGTCTCTATGTAAAGCATTTTTTGAGACATTCGGAGCCTCAGCCCGACAATGTTCTTAAATGTTTCGCAAATTTTGGCCAAAATTTTCTTTGAAAGTAGCATACTTTTAATATATTCTTTTTGCTAAAATGCGGTAAAGGAGGGGTATTACAACGGTATCAATCACGTTTTTCTAAAAACAAAAAAGCCATTTTACGAGGTTGATGGTAGAATTGTTTGGAATTTGCGATAGCTTAAAAGATTGTTAATGTTACTGTCGCGATGGAAGAAATATATTGCGGTATTGGTATCACGCAATACCACCGATCTCACCGACACGCATAACGCAATCCGAAAAACAAACTCTATTTTAGCTTGTGGAGGGTGTGTAAACATCATGTTGAGAAACGTTGAGCAATGTTGGATCGTATCGGACGATGTTGGGTGAATAGTGGATGTCCTTCATCAATATTAGTTTTTCTTCTCGGTTTTTCAATTTTGTCGGATAGCTCTGTAAATTCCATACCTAAATAAAATACTCGATTCTGATTGGCTGACGAGCATGGAATATTTTCTTAATTCGTGCAATTATTTGACCCTATCTAGCCTGGCTAAGGGAGGTTGATTCAACCCCCCCCCTCCCTCCCCAGCTAGTTATTCAGCTATAACTTCTGTACGGTTCAGAGAATATTAATGAAACTTCGTGACGTTTCCTAAAATTTTATTAGGAGTGTTTTGATATACAAGTTACTACTCTACGATGTATACTGTTACCATGGTAACCAAGAAATGAAAGGCTGTTTTTGCAGTTTTAGTTTTTGGAATTCTCAAAAACTTTTTTACACTTTTAACTTTGTAATTATAAGGAAAATATTAGGATTTTCAAAACAAAACTTGATTTGAGGAAGCTTATGCTATTCGATGAGATTACGTGTAATGGTGTATTATGGGTAAAGTATAAACATTTTGAAAAAAAATAAATCCGTTTGAGTACAGAGGATTACACAACACGAAAATAAAAAACAACGGTTATTCTTGTCGGATCTCTTGTGGTAGAGATACGTGTGCTTCAGACGTCACTTGAAGTCACTCCAGCACTGAAGAAGACTAGTTCTACTAGTCGAAATATTTGCAATAAAAATTTTGATATTGTCGTAGTGCCAGCCTTGCATTTTATTCTGTTTATTTTGAAAAAAGTTTCCTCAATTATGGTTTTTTGTACATATATTCACTACATATTGGTATACAGAAGAATAGCACCCTATTTTTCTGTATGCAGTTTCTTTTATTTAAATTTTTAAAATGTGACTGAGATAAAGAAGTTTTTTGTTGTGGCCATGGGCAACAGCTCCCTTAACATATTTCAATTGTAGTTTTTTACACATAATCCAGCAAATTTCTAACAATTCACGTCAAATTATAAAGATACATAACCTAAATTGACTATTTAAATTTTTTATCCGATCATTTTGTTTTCACTTTAAGCAACAACAATAAATTTTCAACGTTGCCATGGCAACACAAAATATTTTGGTGAAAACAATTTTTTTTGAATAGGTAGTTTTGCTAACATTATTTTAAGTTCTGTAATTCTTTTCCAGTTTTTGAAAATTTAATAGGTTTCTAAATACGGTAACACAAACAAGTCTTGGGAGTCACAATGCATTATGGGATTTCGTCATCAATACTTCTTACCATAATCATTATAAAACTGTAATAAAGTCTTTCTCTGTCTTTTCCATCGAAATACCTCGAGTTTATAGTTCTAATGTTCAATTCAGAGACTATGTTGTTATGTTGGTTCAAAAACAATTGAAACTGAAGGCCATTGTTTTTAAACCAATTACAAAGCGAGCTTTACTGCAACATATACGGAAGTGAAAATGTATGACGTATCATGTCAGTGTCTAAGGAATCTTTCAGATTAAATTTTGTTACGTAACGACGACGTGACATTACCATCGTGTAGCGCTTACAACCTATCGATGCAACAGATTTTTTCTAGTTTCTTCCTCAATTGAGAAAGTGTGATGTTTTCTTTTGTAAACAAATGAAAAACGATTGTGTGATGTTAAGATATCTCGTTACCAGAGCTTAGCGATCATATACTAATACCAATGCCCTCCTGGTATAACTATCAACTGTAAAATGTCGAATGGTGTTGCCTTCGTTTGAACACTAATGCTTCCAATATCGACGCAACATTTCCAAACATGTTGCCTCGGTCGAGCAATGTTGTGTGATGTTAAAGCCGAATAAAGGACCCTTTCAAAGACACTGATACGTCATACATTTTCACTAGCTTCCGTATATGTTGCAGTGAAGCTCGCTTTGCAGTTGGTTCAAAAACAATGGTTATTAATTTCAATTATTTTTGAACCGATTGCCAAGCTAGCTTTACTGCAACATGTACGGCAGTGAAAATGTATGACGTATAGTGTTCCAGAAATCTTTCTCCATAAGTGATCCCATATTAGACTTACTGACTTTGTAACCTGCAGTTATGTCATTATAATTTAATATGTGTTTATTTATACATACGTTGGAGAAATATGGTAAAGTTGCAGTAGGCAGAATTTCCACTTTCATCTGTTGCCTTGTAAATAATGGTTTGTTTTCCCCAACGCAATTCACCAGGATGTGGATTTCTTTCCAAGCGAAACTTTCCACTGTTGTCCGTGAACACTGGTTCGGTCCAACTGACATTTGTCTTTAGGGCTTTTGTAATATTTTTTTCCTCCTTTGGACAAAAATCAACTTTTGGTGGTTCATTATTTGCAAAAAAACTTTTCGTTTCAATATTATTTGAAAACTGTTTATAAAGAACAAGAGCAAATTCCTTAATTTTTTTAAGTTAACAGTTTTAGTAATCTCGAGGGCAGTACGTAAATGAAAATATTGTTATGAGTTTTATAATAATAGATTGGAGTCCAATTGACCCTAAAATGATTGGTCGTACCATCACAATTACAGTCACGGATGCACAGAATTTTTAAGCCCAACACAATATTTCCCTGGTTTGTGTAGTCTGTGCACGCAGATATTCGAGGGCCCATAAAATTAAACAATTTCAAAAAATATCGTAACATTCTCTGCTTGTCCAGCCAGAACTTTACATATATTTTCTCTTGGGACTTAAAAACTAGATGATCCCAATAGAAACAACAAACAATACCTATGCAACATTTTGGCTGGATTACGGCGTAAAAGGTTTTTGTGTTAATGATATCTATATATTGAATAAAAAGGTATTCCAGAAAAAAATTTCGATTCTGCAACTTCTTTGCCACTAAATCGAGCAGTAAAAGTTTTGTTCTGGCCGCGACCGACGAAGATGGCCGGGAGTTACAGAGTCTGGGTTCAGCATAGTCTATGACGTCACTTCAGGAACTAGGGACTCTTCATTTAAGTGTTTCGATGTATTTCCAAACAAACTCAATTGTTTTTCAATTTGTTTAAGCCAAAAAATGACTAAGTTTGTATACGTATGGAAAAGCAACAAAACACTGAAAAAAATGGCAGGAAAAGTAGACGATTCCCGAAGTGACGTCACTGAGCCCAGACTTAGCAACTCCCGGCCATCTTCTCATTCAGAGAAGTAAGCAAGTAAAACTTTTACGTGATTCTACCAAATGGAGTACCGCAAGGGACCAAGCAAGGACCTTGGTTATTTGTTCTTATGATTAATGACCTCCTCCCATCAGATGCAAAACTTGGAAATATCAGTTGATGACACAACCCTTGAAGAAAGAATTCCGAAGGATGGTGTCAGTCATATTCAGAGTAATGCGGATTCGGTCTTTCGCTGGTAGTGCGCAGTTGAATTGAATTGACGATTGAATTCAAGAGAATCGTTCAGACAGTCTTGTATTTTTATATCCATCAATAATAAAGATCTCCATTATGTCACGAAAATCAAGATTTTAGGCTTAATCATCTCAAGTATCTTACAGTCGAATGATATTGTTAATTTCTCGGTATTGCACTTGTTTAAGGCCAGTAATTCATCATATAGCCTCCAAGCGTATCGATGCATGGAATAACATCGAGCGTGTCCAGGTACACATTTTTATCTATCATTGCAGCAGAAAGTTCAAACTCCGAATACCTATGCAGGCTTAAAAAAAGACGCTCCCGTTTGTGTGAAATTAAAACTTTTCACCTCCATTTAATTAGATATGGACCACAAACTTGTCAACCTACAAGGCGCGCACAAGTTGTTTTAAGAACACTTTCCTTCCAACATTGACTACGAATTAAACTATTTAGCAAAATTAAACTAGAAATAGTTTTAATAATAAGAATAATTTGTAGATATTTTTGTAGTTTTAAAAACGTTTTACGCAATTCAGTCTAGTAACTGTTCTGTAAAAATATTGTAATCGATTTTCTATTTATTTATCTTGGCTAATTGTCTCAGCGTCTCATCAGTCTTAACATAGTCTGACAAAATGTAATTATTCTGACAGTTTTGGTTTTAAGCCTCTGAAAACTCTAACAAGTTAGGGCGAACAAATCTTGTTTTTCTTTTCATCTTTTGTGTCTTGGAGCATGACTGATATCTCCATAGCGGAAGTCTGGCCTTGAAAACACTTCTGTTATATTTGTTTTTACACAAGCAGTAGCTGTGAAAACGGGCGGTCGCAAACGAATGCTAGCACGAAACAAGGTCTGTGATAACGTGAAGAATATTTAAAGTATATTTTCTTAAAACTGATTAAAACATAACCTAATTTTCAAGGGCTTTAAAGACCGAGGATCTTAATTTTTCATTTTTCTAGGTTTTTAAGGGCCCGTGCACACACTGTTAATCGCTTTTTAGCAAAAAAAAAAAAACTGAATCTTCAAAGAAAACACACGAAGTGCTTGGCTTATTGAGGTAAAACATCTGTTGTGACGACACCTAATCATTGTGAAAGAACTGTTGGTAATCAGTCTAGCCCCAAAAATTTAAAGACAAAAAAATTGGGGAAGAGGGTCACAGGACCATTAGCTATATTAACTGTTGCAGAAGTTCGATCAGTACACTTTATACAGCATCCGATTAAACTTGGTTAGCAGGTTGGCATAGTGGTCATCAATCGTGCCTCCCACCTCTACGACCCGGGATCGATTGGTTGGCATAGTGGTCATCAATCGTGCCTCCCACCTCTACGACCCGGGATCGATTGGTTGGCATAGTGGTCATCAATCGGGCCTCCCACCTCTACAACCCGGTATCAATTCCTTAGCTCGGCGTATGTGGGCTATATTTGTCGATCTCCATCTTACTCCGAGTGTTTTTCTCCGGGTACTCCGGTTTTCCTCCCTATTCATTCATTTATTAATTTATCTATTAATTTATCTATTTATCTTTACATTATTTAACTAATTAGCTCGGCGACTTTGGATTGCTTGTCCAGAAGTTTTGCCAAGTATGTTATATACACAGTTAAAAACGTTTTAAACATATGTTGCTAAACATTTTTACATCTTCAAAATAAGCCTTCACTAACCTTTAACAACAACGACAAAACTGCAGAAGCTTCTTGAACCTTCACCAACAGTAAAATTGTACTCAACTTTCGTTATACCAATTTTAAACTTGTGAGGAAATTGCAGTTTCTGTATTAGTTGTTTATCTAATCTAATAGTTTTCTGTAGAGTGGCTGAGTTATCTCTGGCTACTGGTTCATTCCACATAACACTTGCTGTCGGCATGCTGCGATTGGTTTCAACATATATGTTTTGTGGACATTGAATTATTATTTTCGGGGGTTTCACATCTACACCAGGAAATGCAAAGACGCGAGTTAGAATTGTAATGCTTTGTTAACTAGCAACGCTTGAGGTGATAACATCAGCTAATAATTTATTATCTTAGATCTAGTAACAAACTCTAAGACGATGTAATGAACGCTGGGGTGATGTAATCAACGGTAATATGAGGAAAACAACGGTAACTTTAGGTAATCATCAGTAAAGTGAGGTAATCAACAGTAAAGTGAGTCAACGGTAAAGTAAGGTAATTAACGGTAAAGTAAGGTAATTAACTGTAAAGTAAGGTAAACAACGGTGACTTGAGTTAATCATCAGTAAAGTGAGGTAATTAACAGTAAAGTGAAGTAATCAACGGTAAAGTAAGGAAACTAACAATAAAGTAAGGTAAACAACGGTAACTCGAGGTAATCATCGGTAAGAAGAGGTAATTAACGGTCAGGTGCTGTAAGCAACAATAATGTGAGGTAATCAACAGTAAGGTGACGTAATCAATAGTAAGGTGAGGTATTTAGCAGCAAGGTAAGGTAATCAACTGAAATGTAAGGTAATCAACACTAAATTGACGTAATCAATAGTTAGGTACGTAATCAATAGAAAGGTGAGGTAATTAGCGGCAAATTGAGGTAATCAACAGGAAAGTGACGTAATCAATAGTAAGGTAGGGTAATTAGCGGTAAGGTGAGGTAATCAACATTGGTCTTCAAAATATTCTCCACCTCGCCGCTAAAATTCCAAACGTGTTTTCAATTGTCCTTCTGCATCTAGACAATCGAGAACTATAGACTGAAGAAACAATCTTTTGTTTATGGCTGCCATTTCCCGCTTCAAATAATCGAAAAAAGCGCCAATGTGGTCAGAGCTTGCGGTCTGCGATTGTCAAAAGCCACAACCAGATTACAAATGGAAACACACAATTGCGGTCTCTACGGTACGCTATCGGCATTCACCCAAGGCGCTGCCCAAGTAATACCGGCGGCTCGCCTTACGGTATTTGCGGTTATATGCAAACCAGGCTTTAGAGCAACCGGAAAATAAAAATACCAATTGGATTTTCGTAATACCAATTTTAGAAATTTACTTAGTTTCGAGGAGAAAATTGTAACTAGACCGGAATTAAAAAGTAAACTACAAAACATAACTAGATCTGTTGATACCTTACAATACGTTTGTTTATGTTTTCAACAGCTGGGTTTACTAGAGGTCATCAATTTGACAAGCTACCTTTTCAGCTAAGGTTTTGTTCCAGTTTCAGATAATTCTTTTATGAGATCTTGTTGATTCGAATGGCGTTGATTGGTTATGACTACGATGGCGCACCTCTCCTATAGGTTGGGAGGCTACTGGCACTTCTGGATGTTCCAAGAAGACCAACAGCTCTACCCTAACCTCTGACCCAAATCGGAACTTATAATATGATATGATGTTTGTGTGGTTTGATGTATGGATTGAGGCTTGTTTTTTCCACCATCCAGACAGATTAGGCTATTAGTGAGGTTGCGCAAGATTAATTTGGATTTGTAAACAATACCTTTCGCATTGTTTTTTGTCAATAAAATCTGGTTAAAAACTTAAATCATTACTTTTAAACACGGCCTAACCAAAGTTAGTCATTTTCGTTGTGTATTCGGGGACTGCTTCGTCGTTAATTAAGGTGATTTCGTCGCTTGTCACGAATGAAAAACCGGGACGCCAAGTTGCTCGGAGGTAAATAGCACAAGATATTCGAAGTTTGAGCAGCCAATCAAAGTGCGCATTCAACGCTATCCACTGTTATTAGTATATGCTAATGTGTGATATGTAGAACAAAAAACCTTTTGTCAACTTACTTCGATTTGAAACAGCGGTGAATACTGCGTGGAACCCTTGATAACTTACACTTCCGTCTGAGGAAAAAGTAACCATCATTGTGCGTCCACCAGAATACAGAGTTGGTGGTGTAGACTGGCCACAAAATTTACTGAGTAATGATGAAGTGTTCGTCCACCCGTCACGAACCTCAACATAGTCAAAGGAACAAGATGAATCTTCCAGTTTAAACGATGTGAAAACCAACTGAACTACTCTTCCGTTAGGTACTTTTAATTTCCAGACACAGCGTTGATTAGATTTATAGTTGTGAGGAAAATCTGGGCTTGTTATGACACCGTTTGACGCTGTAATCTCTTTGGGCCTTCCATTGCAGGCTGCAGTAACAAATAATGGAGAGGATTGTAAGAACGATAGAATTACGGCGCTTATCTCCGGATTCCGTAGTGTTAAACGGATGAGAGTCTTTGACTCCCCTGGACGGGACACTAATCCATCGCAGGTTAGCTCCCAGCAGACGCTGGTACTCAATTACGTACCCGGAAGGAAAAGCTGAGTTGACTTAGGTGGAAAAGAAGGTCACACAAATATTCGAATCTCGGTAAGTTGCCGATATCGAACTGGGGACCTTGTGACTGTAAAGTATAGTGATCTTTAGCAGCGATCAGCGGTCCACCCATCCAAAATAGGGAATTACCATAATATTAGATTTAGATTTAGATTCTTCAAAGTTGTTTTAGGTTTCATTAAAGCATATAAAAGAAAAAAAGATTGAAATTAAAAACAAAAACATTTTATTAAGGCAATCAATTTGTCTATCGTATAATTTTCATGTCTAGAAAACATGTCGTAACAAAGTATAACATACTAGGCTCTTTTACCTTCACTTGTAAGAGGAGCAGCGCTGTAACCTGCACGAAAACCTTTTTCGCGGACACTGCCATCTGTTACAAATGTGACTTGCATGGTACCACTCTCAGCTATTTTCACGGATGGGACAGTTTTGCCACAAAATTTCCCGAGTAGAGACGACCGATCTCGTAATTCAACGTAGTCATATGCACAAGTGGACGAAGTCTCCAGTTGGAACGATTCAAAGGTCAGCTTTAGCTTCATTCCCTCGGGACTAGTAATCCTCCACATGCAATTCAGATTGTGAACGTAATGAGACGGATAATTGGGACTCTCGATTTTGCCTTGTGTGCCGGTTATCTCCAGTGGTGTGCCTGAACAACCTATATATTGAAAGTCGAAAAACCAACCATCATTCCAACTTACGAAATGAGTAATTGGCTTGATAAGCTTCACATTTTGATTTTCTTGTGCAAGTTGTGCAAGTGTGAACAAGGGCTAAACTGCTTTTAGGAGATGTTCATTATTACAAATACCTCCTTATTAATTAATAATTTGAACAAGAAATGAAAATCGCCAAAAAATTTATTGCGAGAGAGGTTATTCGAAGTGTTTTCGTGTTTTGTTCTCAACATTTTACAAATGTTTAAAAAAGTTTAACTAATGAATATCTGAAACTGATTGACGAGTATCTATTTGATGAATGAAACAAATATTTTCTGATGATTCGATACTGTAAAAGCAACCAAAAAAGGCGCCAACAAGTAGATCGGTAAAGCCGGGTGAAAACATTTAATTTCAGATCTGAAATATGTTATTAAGGTTTTTGGAATTAATAATTGTCGCGAGTCGCTCTCCTCGGGTCAAGACTGTAATATTTACTTTTAACTATTACTTAAATTGCTTTTGCCAAACCAGTCAAAAAAAATGGGGTTCCTTTTTTGAAAAATGGAGATCTTGCGCAAGAATCCTTTCTTTTGGTTTGCTGTGACGTATGTTAATATTTGATAGGCTCATTCATGGGCAACACTATGACAACTTAATTAACTTGAGTAGCAAGAATATTTGTCAGAACTCACGGCAAGCTGAATTGCATTGAGCAAAGTTATCTATGGATGGAGAGCGTCAGCCCGTTGGGACTTCTCAACTTGCGGCAACAGTTGTTACAATTACTATTATTACTGTTAGAATTGATTATTGCAGAGATTTCGAGGGTATCTTCAAAATCTAGTCGCAAGTGCAGGACACAGGCTGTGCCAAGTTAACAATTTATCAAGCCTCGTAAATCATGATTAAAACTCAAGTATAATACAAACAGTTAAGACGAAGAGTAAAACTGAGAAGAAAGTAAGGAGTCTCTTTCTTTTCTTCACTAATTAGTTAAAGCTGTAAACAAAAATTGTTTAGGAACTGCTTACTGATTGTATAGTATATAGTGTGCGGGGAGACATAATTACCAGCACTCATAAGTTTGTAGCTTTATAGAGTTTTGAATTTCTGGTTCGTCAAACACAAAACTGTTGTGTTCACACGTGCACTGTAATTTCATTTTTGCGGTATTTAGCTTTCAATTTGGTTAAGTGAGTGAGCAGCACGTTTGAAAGACTTTTTACCCTTTTTCAATTTATTCATTTATGTATTTTTTATTCGCCTTTATTTGTTGCTGAGAAGTCGCTTCGCTCGCTTGCAACATATTATTCTGGACGAATGGCCTTCAAGTGGCGCATAATAATATTGTAAACAAAGACAATTTTGTGGGCTGGCTAGCGATGTCGGATTTGTGCGCCTTGGATCGAGCGCTCACGGCCATGTCAGCGGTTTGCTGAAGAATAAGATATGCAAAGTATAAACATACGGTCAAAATACACACAAATTTTAAAATGAACATTTCGATTGTTGGAATCAATACGCTTCGTATCCGTATCAAATCAATACGAGACGTGTTTTTACTACTTTTTAACCACATCAAAATGGATCATTAATTTTTTTGCAGTTCGGTTCATTACAAAGTTTACACTTCACGTTAATCATTATTTTTATCTGTTTTATGAGATTTGCAGTATATAACCTTTTCGTCTCACATGGTATATTATAATTTGATTGAGGTCGACATCTTGACTCAATACAATAACTAGGCATACTGTTAATATAACTATAATCCAATATATCCCTAACAGTAAATATTTTTTATAACAACAAACTAATATATCTCTAATAATAAATATTTTTATATAATAACAATCTAATATATTTCTAATAATCACTGTATACACATTTACCATGTTTTGTACTATATTTTATAGTAGTGATCCTCACTATTTTTTATAGTAGATTTAGGGGTAAAGCCCACTATCAAGGTGGCCATAGTGCCCTATATCGTGGCTTCAAGTTAGCCACTAGCACGTTTGTGCTATCTATACTTGAGTTTATCTTTATAGCCATAGTGCCCTATATCGTGGCTTCAAGTTAGCCACTAGCACGTTTGTGCTATCTATACTTGAGTTCATCTTTATAGCCATAGTGCCCTATATCGTGGCTTCAAGTTAGCGACTAGCACGTTTGTGTTATCTATACTTGAGTTCATCTTGATAGCCATAGTCCCCTATATCGTGGCTTCAAGTTAGCCACTAGCACGTTTGTGCTATTTATACTTGAGTTCATCTTCATAGCCACATTCCACAAGCATTACGTTTTTACCACAACATATCTTCTTTCTGGCAAACTAAACCTCTTTGCTAACTATGCAATGCTGATGACGACCACAAAGGCCGAAAGATCTGTCTATGGCTGCTAGCAATCAGGTTGACTCTTTTTTATGGTAGATTTAGGGGTAAAGTCCACTACCAACGTGGCCATAATGCCCTATATCGTGGTTTCAAGTTAGCTGCTAACGCCTTTTATGATATCTACACCTAAATATACAGCATTATATTTAAAAAAAAGATACATTCGTTTACATGACTACCGTGCGGAAACCCAATGAGGTGGTTTTTTTTAAAAGGTTCTTCTTAAACAATCCCAGACCACTGCTACTAGATTTTAAAGATTCTGGAAAATCATTCCATCGAACGGCGCAAATGAACTCGAAAGCTCACTTGAGATTAACTGTTCTTGGTTTTGGTAACTGGAGTTTGTTTGATCCTCTCAGATTATAGTTGGCGCTATGTTCAATGAATAGACCTTGCAGTTATTTTGGCAAGATAATTAACAACTATTCACCGAAGTGAAGGTGGTAAGTGGTGGATATCTAATGAGCCGCGAAACGGCGAGGTAAATGTCTTCCGCAAACCACCAACACTGAGGTGAATATAGTTGTTTTAGTATATACTAAAATAGTGAGATAACATACAGCGCCAAAAATTCCAATAACGATTCCAATATCTTCCCCCGCTGAAAAGACTGAAACAATAAGCCTTCCAAAAGTCACATGAAATATCAGGTAATCAAACGAGTAAAAAAATGACATCGTTCGGCAGGTTGTTTTCCTTAAACTGTAAGGTTTTAGTTTTTCAAAAGTTCACATTAAAATTAAACTGTAGTTGTGGAACGTGCCTCGGAAACGAAGCTGTGTCAGTGCCAGATTCTGGACTGGCGAGAATGGACTCAAAAACAATCTAATTTTGAGTGGGTTTGCAACTCCATTTGAAAATTGGAAAGATGTTTTTAGGTCGTTAAACTGACAGTCAACAATAATAGAAAATGGCTTGGAAAACGGAATACTTCTCAAGTGACGCTCAAACGCGGCTCGGATCGCGGTAAGTGATTTTTTGTTATAAAAACTGCTGTCTTCAGTGTTTTTTCGCTGATGGATTTCTGAGGACATTTATTTAGCTCTGGTGGCAACATTTTCTTCAAATGAAGTTGCAATCTCTCTCTGTCTTTAAAACCATTTTCTGAAAAATATTATTCAAGTTTGATTTTTAAGTGAAAAAGTTTAAGTAAGGTTGTGTAAGATCAATTTGGATTTGTAAACAAAACCTTTTTCATTGTCTTTTGTCAATAAAATCCGGTCAAAAACTTAATTATTACTTTAAAACACGGCCTAACAAAGTTAGTCGTTTTCTTTGTGTATTCGGGGAATGCTTCGTTGTTAATTGTGCCGGTGATTTCTTCGCTTGTCACGAATGAAAACCATGACGCCATTTTTCCCTAGTTGCTCAGAGATATTCGAAGTTTGAGCAACCAATCAGAGTGCACCTTCAACGCTATCCACTGTTATTAGTATATATTAATGTGTGATTTGTAGAACAAAAAACCTTTTGCCAACTTACTTCGATTTGAAACACCGGTGAATGCTGCGTGGAACCCTTGATAACTTACACTTCCGTCTGAAGAAAAAGTAACCATCATTGTGCGTCCGCCAGAGTAAAAAGTTGGTGGTGTAGACTGGCCACAAAATTTACTGAGTAATAATGAAGTGTCCGTCCACCCGTCACGAACCTCAACATAGTCATAGGAACAAGATGAATCTTCCAGTTTAAACGATGTGAAAGTCAACTGGACTGTTCTTCCGTTAGGTACTTTTAGTTTCCAGACACAGCGTTGATTAGATTTATAGTTGTGAGGAAAATCTGGGCTTGTTATGACACCGTTTGACGCTGTAATCTCTTTGGGGCTTCCATTGCAGGCTGCAGTAACGAATAATGGAGAGGATTGTAAGAACTATGGAATTACGGCGCTTATCTCTGGATTCCGAATTGTTAAGCGGATGAGAGTGTTTGACTCTTCCGGGAGAGGATGCTAATCCATCTTAGGTTAGCTCCCAGCAAACGCTGGTACTCATTTACGTACCCGGAAAGAAAAGCTGAGTTGGCTTAGGCGGAAAAGAAGGTCACACAAATATTCGAATCTCGGCAAGTTGCCGATATCGAGCTCGGGACCTTGTGACTGGAAAGCAGCGATCTTACCAACTGAGCCAACCACGTCCACCCATCGCAAAGATGGAATTGCCATAATGTTAGAGTTGGATTTAGATTCTTCAAAGTTGTTTTAGGTTTCATTAAAGCATATAAAAGAAAAAAAGGTTGAAATTAAAAACCAAAACATTTTATTAAGGCAATCAATTTGTCTATCGTATAATTTTCATGTCTAGAAAACATGTCGTAACAAAGTATAACATACTAGGCTCTTTTACCTTCACTTGTAAGAGGAGCAGCGCTGTAACCTGCACGAAAACCTTTTTCGCGGACACTGCCATCTGTTACAAATGTGACTTGCATGGTACCACTCTCAGCTATTTTCACGGATGGGACCGTTTTGCCACAAAATTTCCCGAGTAGAGACGACCGATCTCGTAATTCAACGTAGTCAAATCCACAAGTGGACGAAGTCTCCAGTTGGAACGATTCAAAGGTCAACTTTAGCTTCATTCCCTCGGGACTAGTAATCCTCCACATGCAGTTCATATTGTCAG